>SNQJ01S0048613.1:43526-65951 GCA_010110895.2 Picea sitchensis
AGAATCGACTCACCTTTTTAACGATGATTGAAGTAGATCCTCCGTTGAGCCTTTTATTTCCTCGTTGCTGCTGCCCCTTCCACAAAGCTTCCTGCAATCAAGGTAAGACTATGCATGCATGCTACTGATCTACTAGGGGGTTAGAAATAAAATATAAATCAAATAACATAGATGAGATTCATGTACTTGGGACGGGAAAAGCATCTTTTTCATTAATCTCAATATGAATCACTTACAATGATTTCAGAGATCGGCCACCGTTCCTCGATCCTGATCCTGGGCTCCTCCTCTTCTTTTGTCCTCCAACTGTTGCTGCTTGAGTTTCTCCTAAAGCTTAAGGCAAGGCTAAAGGGTTGGGACAAAAATGACTTGGCAATTTGGCAGAGTTTCTTTGCTATGATTTTTCCTCCTTTGAATAGTACCCCTACCCCTCCTTTTATAGGCTAGAAGGAGCTAGGGTTTTAGGCGAACTCTCGGCCATGCATGGCGAAGAGTTCCAGTTAACTAACAAAAAGCCTCCTGTCCCGGCGGAAACTTTCCTGATTTTTTGCTTTGTTAGGTACCCGCGGGCTGTAGTGGGTTAGCCCGCGGATACCCGCGTGCAGTATAAGGTCAGCAAGCGGTCCCCCGCACCCAGTGAGAGGTTAGGGCGCGGGTTGCTTGTTTTAAGTGTTTTTTCAAGGTTTTATTCAGCATGGCTTTGGCTAGGAAGAGGCATGAGTTGGCCTGATTCCAGGTAAGCCTATGTGGTGCATTTTAGGGTTATAACATACCTCTATACCAACCCATCTCAGTGCGCATGTCATTCTGGTAGATAATTCTTATAGTCGTTGTTGTCAATTTTCCAGTCCTATGTCAGATTCTGAAGAACAAGAACTAATACTCCTCTAACTGAGAATTACATCTATAGTTGGGTCGATATAATCCTCTTCACATGTGATTATTTTGTATAGCTTATTTACATCTTCCATAAGGATATTGTTTTTCACAGGTTCCACATAGCTTCCTCCTTCTAAGATATCCAATGGAACGATAAATATGTACTCTCATGATTCAAAGATTATCTTTCTTGTTTTCAAGTTGATAATATTCTGGTTATCAAAATCCCAATACAGACCCAACAATGTTCGATATGGAGAATTGTTTTCCACTATGTTGATGACTTTGAAGTCTATCATGGTGTGCACACCATCTATATAATAGAATCCCCTTCATCCTACCAATCGACACCACTCTGTGCTAATTTTTCAACTTCAACTGAATAGGTGAATAACCTAGTAGAGATTCTCCCATAGGTTCACATGTCTTCTTTGGAAGAATGTTGACTTCAGACCCTAGTCTAGTATGATATCCCCCATATCAAAATATCCTATGTTGGCATTCAGTCTGAATTCCCTACTGGTTCTTCTCTTCTTACGAACCTAATTTATTCTTTTTACCCCTCCTTCCCCAGAATTACATTGTTCTAACAAATTCTGCAATACTTCTTAGGAATTTTTATCATTCAACAATTTTACACATGACCCCAAAAAATTTCTTAAGTTTCTTACTTGTTCGAAAGACTACTCTTGATTGATTTGATCAAATAATGAAGGCATGTCATACACTGGTCCCTCATCTTTTGGTTTTTTCCCTGAAGTAGATGCAATATTTTATTTCAGAATCTCCTCCTAGCCTCTTTAAATATCTCTTTTTCTTTGCACGTGTCAAAATTTTGTTCAAGCATTGTTATCTTCCTGACCCATTGGTAGTAGTCCTTATATTTCTTGGTTGCATCTTCTCCTGTCTTAGCTCCACCTCTAGTAACTATTTTAATTGTATTCCCTTCCTCTTCTCTATTTTCTACCCCAATCCATTGCATGTTCTGATTGGTTTGTTTCCTCTTATCCTATATCTTTATCAAAAGTGTCAGACAATATTATGTTTCATGGTCTGTTGTGTGACAATACATACATGTCGTAGGTGGTAGTGGGAAGTCTCTTGCATAGTTCCATGGTTTCTGACAGTTATGCCAAACAAATTATCCTCGACCTCCTCCAAAGACTCTTCCTCCACAAACTCCTCTTTTGAAGCCTCATTTGTTGCCCTAATTATCTCACACGGTGTATTATACTGAGGTCCCTGATTATACTATGGTTTTGCATTATTGTACTATGGTGGTATTTCACATTGTTGCAGTGGTGCTCCAAACTATTGTGCATTGTTATGTTGTGGTTGTGCTTGAAACTTTTGCGTGGGATTATACTATGGCTATTGCACATTTTTATATTGCACCTGTTGTGCAAATTATCCTTTTACATGTTCAACCTGCACCCTGTATGTATCTGTAATCATTTCTTTCATTATCTCCAAGGTTCTATAGTCCTTTTCTTCATGTCCAATTAACTTGCAAAAATTACAAAATGTGCTCTTTGGTACTGTCTGATACTTCTGCTTCAGGGGGTAGTAATAGGGATCATGCCCATGTGTTTTTCAAATCTCACACCATGGCCCTCCTAATTCTAAAGGGTTTGGAATACCCACTCCAATATACTGCAAAAATAATGGACACTCATTTTTGTGATGGCCTTATGTCCTGCACATTGTACACCGGGCATCTTCTCTTTTCTCCTTTCCTTTGTTCTGATTCAATTGGAATGTTAATTTCTTCAGATCTTGTTTCAGTTCTTCCATAGTTGGATATGTATGCTTGTACTATTTTTCTTCTAATTGAAATGTTGCTTACAGAGCCTCATCCTAGCTCTGGAGTTTTTTATGTCTCAAAGGATACTTCAAGTGTGGCAACAGATAATTAAGAAACAAATGTCTATGATTTGTATCAACAATAGTGTACTTTAAGTTACCTTTTAGCCTCTTGAACTTCTAGTCCACTTCCTAGACCGATTTTCCTGGTTGTTTCTTAATCTCTATCATTTCATTCATAAACTGGGCTTCTAAGATCGGTTTCTGAAATTCATTTATTAATTGCCTCTTCACCTCTGCTAGAGTCGTAGGAATTCTCATTGGATTATTTGTTGCAAGACCCATGTATTAGTCTAATGTGCGGTCTCTAAATGTGATTTCCAATTGCGCAAGCTTTGTATCTTCATCTATAATCCACTTTGTTGCCCATATCTTCTCATAGATAAACATTTTTTTTTCTAGATCATCTGACCCATCCCCTTGGAACTTTGGTAACCTAATAGTTGTATATTGTCCTACCATTGTGAAATTTGTTGAACTACCACCTATGCATGATGTAGATACTTGAATGCTACTTGTTGAACTTTCACTTATTCTATTGTACCCACGTCCTGTAAAAATTCTTCTACCACTAATCACTTGTTGGTTAACTTGTTTTTCTTCTTCAAATGTCTTAGTTCCACATGGGGTTGTGGGTTCCACACTAATTCAGATCTGGAATGGGGAGGGTCCTTCTTTTTTGGACCCATGAACTTTGGTTTTCCTCTCATATGTGGCACACAAAATATCCTCAATCTGCCCCATGGCACAGAGACCATCTACCTATTCCTCATCGTTGTCCAAGCTCTCTTTATCAGATACTATCGTCTTATTTTTATTCATCCTATACTGGTAGGGTCATCCATTGTGCATCACACCTGCTTTCCTTATGATTTCCCTGGTGTTAGCACTCTGTAAATCTATTCAGATGATAAATAGACGATGAAGGTAACTTTTTAAACCGACTTTGGAACCCAAAGCTAGCCTTTCGTATCCGGAGAGGGATCTCTCGAGGGGCGTGATCTCTACACAGGATATCGATTTTAAAGAAATGTCTAGATTTAACACCTTTGATATAATGGTGTCTGGTTATATTGATGCAAGAAAATAAGACATGGGATATGGAGTCGATTCAAGAAAAAAAATAGAAACAAATGACTCGGTGACTTAACTTTGAGAGGATAAAGGCTAGGCGAGCAACAACCTTCAGTGAAAAATAGTAATGTGTAGTGAGGAGAACATATATGAAGTAACTCGAAGAACCTCTGTGGGTGAATTCAGAGTTATCTTTCAGAAGAAAATGTTTTGTCTAAGTGGCGTGAACAAGGGGCGTTGTGCAGCGAATCCACAGGTTTGAAAATTCATTCTGAAATAAATAGAAAAAGAAATGAATAAAGATAACATGAAGCACATACACAAGGAAGGGAAAACAATACATCCAACTGCTACAACTAGAATCTTCACGTCAAAGTTACAGGACCTTTGCATTAAATTTCGGTAGAACTCAAATTACATACAATAGTTATTGCCTATATCAATTTTTCCAACCAACCTAGCTTACGTCAAAAATATGAAATATATAAAATAGGGCGCCACTTGGGATACCTTGCTTTCTAACTAGTAGCCCTAAAAACTAGGAAACCGAGTAGTATGCGTTAGAGACTCTTCGCATGACGCTTTCCAAAAATAGACAATAATCACGTTTGTTTCCACATGACTATTCGCAAATTTTCCACGAGGATTTGATCATCGATCAGGTCTCGATATGATGAATAGATGTGGCAGTGTTTCTCTTCGATCAGATGTCTAAGCGGAAAGGTGTCTTCCAGGAACTCGCTATCTGCTATAACAACTTTGATTTATGTCTCACGCTCATTTGTTGGGAAAAACGTGTGCGACAAGTGGTTGTTTGATTGTCATGTGTTGGTTGTGGAGCCTAATTATCTTCTTGTTTCAGAGGCCTTTATTTTCAACCGTGTTTATACCCCATGAAGACTTTACACCCCAGAAGAATGCACACTCATCTACGCGGGGGAGTACAGGGGCGATGCAGGGAGGGTTACCCCCTGGAGTCTCCGGGGGCAAGCAGGGCCCACTGAAGGAAAAATTGCTCCGGGGGCAAGCAGGCCCCTGAAGGAAAAATTGCCTTGTAAAAGTATATTGTAATTTCATTGTAAATCTATACCGTTCATTATAAGGTCACAGATCTAACGGTAGAATTTATGTTAGGGTTTTTTTTCCCTAGAAGGAAACCCTCTCTTATGAGGGAAATTTATTGCAGCTAGGTATGATAGAGAATATTCTATTCTAAGATAGGAGACTATGAAATAAAGAAGAGGAATTTAGAGCGGGTTTGTTGTAGGTTGTATCCCTTCGATTCTTGGATAATAATAAAGGAAGGACCTGGAAATTTTCTTTGGTGGATGTAGCCCACACTAGGTGAACCACGTATATCTGTGTCTCTATTGTATTGTGTATCTTTTGTATTTTATTTCCTCATTTTTTATTTATTTTATTGCTCCACAATGTTGTTTTTCTAACCACCGGTATCAGAGCGAAAGGTAACTCACAGGAAAAGAGGGTTCTTGGTTCAAGTGGGAGCAATGTCGGAAGATGGAAAGTTTAGGGTCAAAACATTTAATGGCCAAAACTACCAGTTATGGAAGATACAAATGGAAGATTATTTATATCAGAAGGATCTATTCCTACAATTAGGCATAATAACAAAGAATATGATGGCTATGAAGGATGAAGAATGGGATATTCTTGACAGAAAGTCTCTAGGAATGATACGGCTGAGCCTGACAGCGTCGGTGTCTTTCAATATTTCGAAAGAAAAGACAATGAAGGGTTTGATGGATGCATTGGCTAAATTGTATGAAAAACCCTCAGCGTCTAATAACGTATTTCTAATGAAGAGATTATTTAATATGAAGATGTCAGAAGGTGGGTTTGTTGCAGATCATTTAAATGAATTTAATACGGTTACTAATAAACTAAGTTCTGTAAAAGTGGACTTTAATGATGAGGCCAGGGCTCTTCTAATATTGTGCTCATTACCGAAAAGATGGAATGGTTTGGTCATGGTTGTAAGTAACTCTGTCTCTGGTTCAAATACTTTAAAATTTGATTATTTTGTTGGTGTTATCCTTAGTGAGGAAATGCGACAAAAATCACAAGTGAGACATCAGATAATGCATTGAACATGGAGAATAGGGGAAGAAAAAAGGATAGAGGGAAGGGCTCAGGGAACCGCGAGAATTCTAGAAAGGGAAGATCCAAATCCATACTTGGAAATATAGAGTGTTGGAATTGTGGGAATAAAGGACATCTGAAGAAAGACTATAGATCTCCAAAGAAACAAAGAGATGGACAACAGGAGAGAAATCAGGAAGCAAATGTACCAGGTGATGTGTTACACGATGCTTTGATTCTTTCTGTAGACAATATTTCTGAGTCTTGGGTGGTAGATTCAAAATCTTCATTTCATGACACACCCCATAGGAAAAATTTTCTAGATTATGTTCAAGGTGATTTTGGATAGGTTCATTTGGGTGATGATGCACCATGCAAAATTGTTGGAATGGGAAAGGTAAAAATAAAGAAAAGAAAAGGAAACCAATGGTTGTTGAAAGAGGTGAGACATGTTCCAGATCTAAGGAAAAATATTATTTCAAAAGGACAATTGGAAAGTGAAGGTTGCATATCCATATTTATAGATAAGACGTGGAAGGCCATCACATGATCATTGGTGATAGAAAAAGGAGAGAAGGTAAGTACATTGTATTTATGTACTGGAAATACTGACTCTTCTATCTCTTTAGCTTCTATAGGAGTGGATGAAACACTGTGGCATCATAGGCTTGGACAGATGAGTGAGAAGGGGATGCAGATACTTCAAAAAATAAATTTGTTTCCATATCTTAAACAAATTGATTTAGACTTCTGTGAGCATTGTGTTTATGGAAAATAGAAGAGAGTCATATTTCTCAGAGTTGGAAAAGAAAAGAAGAGTGAAAGGTTAGAGCTTGTGCATACATATGTATGGGGACTAGCTCAGGTATCATCTCTTGGTGGTTCTTGTTATTATGTTACTTTTATTTATGATGAAACTAGAAAAACTTGGGTTTATTGCATTTGACAAAAATCTAATGCTTTTGATACTTTTAAGAAATGGAAAGATTTGGTTAAGATTGATATAGGAAAAAAGTTGAAGTGTCTCAGATTAGATAATGGAGGTGAATATTTAATAAAGGAGTTTGATGATTACTATTCATACCATGGGATTAGTAGAGAGAAAACAATTCCAAGAACACCACAAGAAAATGGTGTGTCAGAAAGGATGAACAGGACAATCATGGAGCGTGCAAGGAGTATGAGATTGCATGATAGTTTTACCTTATACTTCTAGGCAGATGTTGTAGATACTGTTGTTTAATTAATAAATAGAGGACCTTCAATCTCTTTCGTTGGTAGAATTCCAAAGGAGGCATGGACAAAAAAATGGGTAAACTATTCTTTTTTGAAGACTTTCGGTTGTGAAGCATTTGTCCATATTGATAAAGCAAATATAACAAATCTTGACGCAAAATCCAAGAAGTGTACCTTTATTGGATACAATGTTAATGATTTTGGTTATCGCTTATGGGATTATGAAAATAAAAAAAATAATTAGGAGTAGAGATGTCATATTCAATGAGAAGGTCATGTACAAAGATCAATTGCGGGGAAAGAAACAGGAAAAACAAAAACCAGAATACACACTGCTTGATGAGATCATTGGACAAAAAATTCCAAAGGAACCAAAAAATCAAAATGTACAACAACATGAGGAACATGTACCTCAAACTCCTGCAAGTGTGGTTAGAATATATACCAGATTAAGTATACCCCCTGAACGATACTCTCCTTCATTATATTATTTATTATTGGTTGATTCTGGTGAACCAAAATGTTATGATGAGGCAATGCAGGTAGACACCAAAAATAAGTGGGAGCAATGCATGAAGGAGGAAATGGATTCCTTGGTAAATAACTAGACTTGAGATTTGGTTCAGTTGCCTGCAGGAAAAAAAACATTGCAGAATAAATGGGTTTACAAGTTGAAGGAAGAAGATGGAGGAGAAAATTGATATAAGGCTAGACTTGTTGTAAAGGGGTTTGCACAAAAGAAAGGTATAGATTTTGATGAAATATTTTCTCCTGTTGTTAAAATGACTTCAATTAGGACTATTTTGAGTCTCATGGTAGTAGAAGATTTGCATCTTTAACAATTAGATGTAAAAACAACTTTTCTCCATGCAGATTTGGAGGAAAAGATTTATATGTAGCAACCACAGGGGTATGAGGTCAAAGGGAAGGAGAATTTGGTATGCATGTTGAAGAAGAGCTTGTATGGCCTAAATCAATCTCCAAGGCAGTGGTATTTGAATTTTGACAGGTTTATGACAGAACGAGGTTATAGTAGATCTCATTCTGATCACTGTGTTTATTTTAAAAGGCTAGGAAATGGAAGCTATATTATCTTGCTATTGTATGTATATGACATGCTTGTTGTAGGGTCTAATATGTAGGATATATATGTGCTCAAGAATAAATTAGCTAATTCATTTGCGATGAAGGATTTGGGTGTTGCAAATAAAATCCTTGGTATGAGAATAACAAGAGACAGGAAAATTTGCAAATTGACATTGTCTTAGGGTGAGTACATAGAGAAGGTGTTGGAGAGGTTCAGAATGCAGAATGAAAAACCAGTTAGTACACCTTTCACCAAACATTTCAAATTAACTAAAGAAATGTGTCCCAAGACACAAGAGGAGATATAATACATGTTCAGGGTCCCTTATTCATCAACAGTTGGCAGCTTGATGTATGCAATGGTTTGCACAAGACTAGATATTGCACATGCAGTGGGAGTTGTGAGAAGGTATATGAACAATCTAGGTAAAGAAAATTGGGAGGCAATGAAGTGGATTCTCAGGGATTTGAGAGGTACTGCACTCATACATTATGTTTTGGAGGATCAAACACTTTTCTACAGGGATATGTTGATTCAGATATGGCAGGTGATAAAGATAGCAGGAGGAGCACCACATGGTATGTTTTTATTATAGGTGGAACAACAGTAAGTTGGATTTCAAAACTACAAAAGGTTGTTGCACATTCAACAACAGAAGCAAAGTATGTTGCTGCTACAGAGGCTAGTAAAGAAATGATTTGGTTATAGAGGTTTATGGAGGAATTGAGAAATAAGCAGGAGAACAACAGGTTGTACTGTGATAGTGAGAGTGCCATTCATATTGAAAATAACTTATCCTTCCATTAGAAGACTAAGCATATACAGTTGAGGTACCATTTCATATAATCTATCTTGGAAGATGGACATTTCAACTTGGAAAATATACACACTCACCAAAATCTTGCAAACATGTTAACAAAGGGAGTAACCAGGGAGAAACTGAGTTCTTGCTCACTTTCAGTTGGTCTTCAAGCATGAATATGAAGATGATAAATTTTCCAGTTCCAAGAAGGTTCATATTCTAGAAAATACAACAACGATGAAGTTTTTGAGACAATCTCCAAGTGGGAGATTGTTGGTTGTGGAGCTTGATTATCTTCCTGTTTTAGAGGTCTTTATTTTCAGCCATGTTTATACCCCATGAAGACTTTACACCCTAGAAGAATGTACACTCATCCACATGGGGGAGTGCAGGGGGGGTTACCCCCCCTACGGGGTCTGGGGGGGCTATCTCCCCGGATGGGGGGTCTTAGGGCAAGCGGCCCCCCGACGAAGATTCGGGGGTGAAGCCCCCGAAGGAAAAATTGCCTTGTAAAAGTATATTGTAATTTCATTGTAAATATGGGCTATTCATTATAAGGTTTCAGATCTAACGGTAGAAGTTATGTTAGGGGTTTTTTCCCTATAAGGCAACCCTCTCTTATGAGGGAAATGCATTGCGGTTAGGTATGATAGTGAATATTGTATTCTGAGATAGGAGATTGTGAAAGAAATAAGAGGAAGTTACAATAGGTTTGTTGTAGGTTGTATCCCTTCGATTGTTGGATAATAATAAAGGAAGGACCTGGAAATTTCTTTGGTGGATGTAGCCCACACTATGTGAACCACTTATATCTGTGTCTCTATTGTATTATGTGTCTTACGTATTTTATTTTTGCATTTGTTTTATTTTATTGCTCTGCGATCCTGTTTTTATAACATCACGGTCATTATCAAAATGGTAGAGTGATTTAGGGAAACGTGTCCTTCAAAACTGCCAAGATTTATCTTCTATTTGCGTATGCAGGGGAAAACACCATCTAAACTTGTTTTTTCTACGCGCTGGAGAGAGTTGTGAAGGCTTCCCTCTGGGTCGCTTCGCATTCCCTGGAATGATTTGTATGCCTTTCCTCTGACAACCTCTATTATTCGCCCCGCTGTACAATGGTGTCTTGCGCCTCTCTGAGTTGTATTTTTAGCCATGCCACATTCCCTTTATGACCTTGCGTTGTTGATGCTTCCATAGTCTTTGTCACTAGTTGCTGCCTCAACTCCATTTTTTCCAGGAAGAGTTCAGCGATAGCCAGCTTTGCCTACTTTAATTACTGATATGGATCTTGATCATTCGCTCCTGTGGTATCCATTTCCCTTGTTCTTCTCCTTCTTTCACGGCTCGATCCTCCAGCAGGCTCCAGCTAGATGATGCACATGAGTAGTTATTTGGCCACTGATATAGCACACTACTCTTCTTTACTCTGTCTTCCACAACTTCCTTGTTCTTCTTTGGCCTGACCCTTCTCTAAGGTATTTTTTGTTGGGGAGATAGGGCTTCTACTATCTTTCCTCCTTGCGCAAGTCTTTCTACTTCAGGTTCCATGCAGTTTAATCTGATCATCTCTGTGGGTAAATGAATAACTCCTTTCATGTCCTTGGGAATGCCTGTTGTAGGTGAGAATCAATCCCAGTGGTTCTGGGGCTTGGACCTAGAAATTTTGTTTCTACGCACGCCTTTCCTTATGCTTTGGGAGGTCACCATGGTGCGACCAATATGTATTCTGTGTGCAGTGTATTCAACAAATGCACAGGGAGGGAATTTTGATCAACTTGAACTGGAAAGGGAAATTGCAAACAGAGTGTGGGTTTGGTTTCACGACGGATATGGGTGTTGAGCATCTGAAATTTATAATGAGTCGGGCATAAGGAGGAATCGTGTTGGAGAATAGTGAATTCATGGCGATGGGATGTTTTGAATCGAATTGCAGATTTTCCATGGAACATCCCCGTGTGTAGAACATAGGCGATAAGGTTTGCAGGGCATGCATGATATGAACGACGTGATTTTTCATTCCCTCAGCCTCCATGATCAACTAATAATAGTTGTTTCACTTGCCGATGTGACTTCCATTAACTACTTGACTCGACCTAGAGCACACAGAGACTGATTTCATAATAGGACTCGACTCTTTGGAAAAGACATACCTGTACCACTTACGCATGTTTCGACTCTGACATCCCTTACCATTTCCAAGGGCCAACCAGCCACTTGCTGACTTCGACCCCACGGTGCTACGTACCTAACTTCACATGTTTGGGTGCATGGGCCATAACCCAACTAAAACCGACTCTAAACGGAAAGAAAAATGGTGGTTGTAACAGTTGGCTCCAATGGGGATGCTATCCTCCGTATGAGGTAGCAAAGAATAGTAGACCAGGTGCCCGGCCATTGGGATTTATTTGAACTTCAGACACTGAGAGAAAAAAAAAAACCATAGACAGAAAACAAACTAAACCTATCAACGAAGCTTCTAAAACTTCAGCGTAAACTTAGGGCCTTCACTTCAGGCTTCAATTTTCTGTTGACCTACTAACCTCACACAAAATAAAATAAAACGACTATTTACAATGATGCATGACTTAAACGGATTTTATTTCGTCAGATAATGCTTGAGGAACCTGCCATTTAGAGGCCCCCAACCAAGGCATTCTCCATTTAATCCTTCTAGGAAATAAGCATGGTTCCCATAGTACGTGTTGATTTTGAAAGGACCTGTCCAAAGGTGGTCGAACTTTCCATGCTTCCCTTTATCTTCACTTCTCACGTCCCATCTCAGCACCAGCTCCCCTATCTGAAAATATTCTTGCTTATAACATTTGTCGAAGGCTTTCTTCATCCTCTCCTGATGGAGTTGTGATCGGTTATACACCTATTCCCTTGCCAGTTGTGTGTGAATTAGCTGGCTTATTCTCCTCTGTGCATCATTTGGCTCGACCTCCAACTCTTGCAACAACTTTTTGATGAGTGGTCCCAGTGAGGTAGGGAAAGTTATGTCTACATCGTATACAATATGGAAAGGCGATGTTGAGATGGACTTCTTGGTGGTGACCTGATATGCCCACAATGCATAAATAAGATTTTTATGCTAAGCTTTCTTATTTTCTTGCATGAGTCTTTTGATGATCCTAGTTAAGATCTTATTTGAGGATTTTTCTAACCCGTTTCCTTGTGGATAGTATGTCGTTGAATGCCCCAGGGTTATATTATAATCCTGACAAAATTTTCCCATCCTCTTAGACTTGAATGCGACCGCATTGTCTGATATGATCTTGACGGGACATCCAAACCTTGACAAGATGTTTGTCTCCAGGAATTGGATGATGACTGCATCGATAGCTTGCTTTGTGGGGATTGTCTCTATCCATTTCATGAAGTACTCAATGGCCATGAGTATCCATTTGTGTTGCGCGGAGGATGGTGGATTTTTTTATCCTATGAAATCTAGACCCCACTGCATGAAAGGCTCTTTGACTGAGATCGACTTTAGTGGTAGGGGTTGCAGCTTTCTTCTCCCGTAAAAAATCTGAGATTTGTGGCAGTTGGAGACCTCTATATACACGTCAGTGAAGATTTTAGGATATTAGTAACTTGCCCTCAGGATTTTGTGTGTGGTGGTTTTATAGTAGTGGTGTCCTCTGCAATCACCTTTGTGAAATTCTTTTATTACCCGCTTCACATCATCTTCCAGCAAACAACTCAGCAATATTCCCCCAGGGTCTTTCCATTAGTGTGAATTGTCCAGGATGCATAACTTAACTTCTTTAATCTTGAGAAATCTGGTCTTAGTCTTACTTACACCCGGAGGGGCCTGGAGATTCTCCAAGTCATAGATGATGTCTACATACCATGGCGAATCAATGAACTCCTGAGACACCTCTACAATTTTTTCTTCTTGAGGGAATTCTGAGAGATCAACGATGAAATTCATACCTACAACTTCATAGTCCGACTGTGCCATTAACTTCGCCATACCCTGACCCTTGATCAATTTCGTAGGCTTGCTCTCAAGATCGTAGTCCAACATGGCCACTATCAAATTGCCTCTTGTTGGCCCTTGACCAAGTTTTGGGAGTTTCTTGGTCATGTTGACCTATTTTGGGACTTCGACAACCTGTCGAAGGAGGAGCACAGGACGAAGCAGAGATCATGGGATCTCAGCCCCTTTTTGGGATATGGGAATATGTAATGGGAATGGGATGTCGATCCATGGGTTTACCCATGTGTAGGCCTATTTTGTAATATATATATATATATGTCTAGGCCATATAGAGGAGTAGTAGAGAAGTTCATCTATGTGATGATATGCTAAGTGCTAAAGGCTAAGTGTTAGTACAAATTGTAGGGGCTTTGTGTTGTAACACAAGGAACAAGGATGTAGCGTGCTGCACAGATATTATGTCCTATGTGAAGAAGGGTTCTGAGGCTCCGTGTTGTAACTGAATGACTGAGATAATAAAGAAGAAGAATTGGTGGATGTAGCCCCAGGGTGGGGGGGAACCACGTAAACACTGTGTTATGTGCTTTGTGCTTTGTCTTGATGTGTTCACATGTTATTTTCTAAGTGCTTTGATATGTTTAGATAGATCTACTTCTACTTTGTGCTTATGATATGTTAGAATATTAGATCTGATCAAGATAGTCATGCTTGGTGCTTGATATGCTCATTTTGATCCATTTATATATGCTAAGTGCTTAAATACTGTAGATTAGTGTGAATGCTTCGAAGCTCTGTTTTATCAGTGAAGTGAATAGTGATTCCATATTGAGGAACTAACGGTGCTAAGAGCTATATTAAGTGTTATAACCACAGATATGTGTCCCAGCTAAGGTTGCAAACACCTGAGTCTTGCAACCACCCCTACCTCTACCTCAGGTGAGACTTCATCTGCTTTGCAGGTGTCACCAAAAGGGCTTGTAGTTAGGGATTTGTTGGTGCACTTGTGTAGCGTTGAACCCTAGGTCTGCCCGTGTGCCAACAAATGGTTTTGTTTTTGGGACTTGAAACTGTGATTGCTCGGAATAGAGAAAGAAGAAGCTTTGTGCAAAGAGTTGACCTGGAAGCTTTGTGTGTAGATCTGTGCCCTGGTGCACAATATTCTACTTGACTTATAAAGCTCTGTGCTAAAGAAAGAAGGTCAGATCTGAAATAAAGAAGTCGTATCTGAAAGAAAGAAGCCTGATCTGAAGAAAGAAGATCAAATTTGAAGGAAAGAAGCAAGATCTAAATTCTCGGTGCTCTAAGAAAGGTAAAAGTAAGAATTTATGATTAAAACAGGTAAGATGTGCAAGCTTTGTGATCTGATAAAGGTAAAGATAGTAAATTTTTTTAGATTTGAATGTTTTGTGCTATGCAGAAGTAAGATAAGTGGAAATTTTTGTTTCTAGAGTATGGATCTAGGTATGTTTAATAAAATTTGTCCTAGTTTGAAAACTAGCCTATTGATAGATGAAAGAAGATGTGATATCAATAGATCTGAAAAGAATAGTGAAATATATGTTATACCTACACATAGAAAGAATGTTTGGACTAACAAATGGATGCAAGATCCTAGAAATAATTTGTTACAAGTTAGCTACCATCTTCCTAGTGCACAGTATAGGAGAAGCTGGGGATCATTTAAAAGAAATAGAGGATTAACCATGTGTTACAGTGGCAGAAGACTAGGACATCTGGCTAAGGAATTCCCTGGTAGAAGACCTAGTTGCCTCTGTTGTCAAGCTCTAGACCATGAAGTACTGGATTTCCCTAGAAATATTGCTAATATTTAAAGAATGAGTCTGAATCAACAAAACCCTAAGGAAGATCTAGAATTTATGGTAGAATCCCAGAAAGGATCTGAGAAAGCATTTCTACAAATAAAAGAAACCCTGAATAACCACCGACATGACATCTTGTTAGAGATCTCCAAAGAGAAAGAATGCATCGAAGCAAGAATAGGATAATTTAACCTTGACTATGTTCTAGATGAGGAATCACAGGTGAATATCATGACAGAGAGCACTTGGGAAACTATAGGGAGGCCTACTATGATTCCTTCATTAGGAGGGATAGGATTATTCAGAGGAAATCTAGTAAACCTATGTGGGAGGCTCTCCCTAATACCTGTGACTGTCAATGGAACTTTGATGAAAGAATATTTTGATATTATTAAATTTATTGAAGATAGTGCCGCATTTACCATGTTATAGGAAAACCTTGGATTAATAGAGATCAAGCCAGAAGGAAAGAAGAAGAAGAAGTTTTGGAATAGAAGAAGCAAGATTTAAAATATTTTATGACCAGAAGGATCGCACGCTTGATTAAAGAACATGAGAGAAGATAAAAGATATTTAATGATAGTAACCCAGATGTCGAAGTTAAGAGAGCACTAGAGGATCCACAAAATATTGAAGTACCTATCCTAGACAAAGAAGAAGTATTATCCAAGAACCCTAGGGAAGAATCTCAATAGTGCACAGTGATTATGTCAAAAGAAGATAAGAACCGGAATGGAAAAAGAACTATCGAGACAAATATCACTGGAAAAAAGGATATAAAGTTAAGAAAGAAGAGGGGTAAGACTGAAAAGTTACAAGAGATTCTAGAGGAGGCTTTGGAGAAAGAAAAATTATAGAATTGGAGCTTCGCCAGGATATCAGAACAACGACACATGGCACTTCGCCATGCCGAAGCAATATAGTCGTTGGGGATATTATAATCATTCGATCAATGCTTCAAACGAGAAGAAAAAGCAATAAAGGTTCGTCATGATACCATTGGACCATTCCATAACATATCGAACAGGATTTAATAGAGGTTCATACCCGTTGCAAGCAAACCATTGTCAGATTACCTATTTATCTCATCACGCCACGCACTGATAACACTTTTTCTAATTGAGAATTCGAGATCGCAGACTAAGATGAGTTTATACAGTGATCACTGCACTCTTACTCTTTAGCTCAGTACTGTATCTAAGTTGTTACCCAAACCCATGATTTTTCACCCTGAGTGTGCATGTTGGATGAATTGAGTGTCACAGAGAAAGTTGTTGAAGAAGTTTTGATCAACTTGATAACTGAGAGAGTCATGTTGATGTATGAAGGAATTCAGGCTTCATCCATAAGGACAATACAAGCATCTTCGTCCACTGCTCGATCTAGACCATCTCGGCTAGCAGATGAAAAATGAACTAAGCAGAGAGATGATCTTGCGAATTCCAAGCTGATTCTGAGCATTTTACCCACCTATCTACCACCTCTGAGTGGCACAATCAATCATGACAGTGTCCCCATAGAATTTGAGTACGCTTTGGTCATTGCGTACCTCCCAAAATGGATACACGTAGTGCATGCAAACCAAGATAAGATCGCAGTGTTGAAGTTTAGAAACTTCAACCTCAGCGACTGGAAGGTGTAAAACATGCTCGCCTCGTACAAGTATCTAACCAGAACCAAGGGAAAGAACTCGAATATTGTCCCCTAGTCATGGACCATGAACCTCGCACAGTCCATGCTGCTCAATGTCATGAAGATTCCTCACTTCGATAGGCACCAAGAAGTGAACGCATGGGTCAAGTTGTTGTTCTTCTGCTACCATGGTGGATATTTGTGGTTGAACCACCGCATCACAGTGTATCTGATGTTGATCAATCGGATCACTGGGATAAGCATGCAAGGCCCTGACCAATAGGATTTCTATCCTAGGAAAACCATGGATCATGCTCTTGCATAGAAGATTAAATACACCTACGAAGATGTCGAGAAAGGAATGTGAGGCTACAAGGTAGCCTCTATCTAGAGTGGCACAGTTCACCTAGCCTATCAATTGATCACAGGAAAGTTAATTAACAAGAACCAACCCACCTTAGTGACTGGATTTGTAGTCGACCTCGCAGGGCGGAGGGCCTACAAATGAATTGGGTGAAGTACCTTGTAAACCAGCTGGAACTAGACTGCAGGGAAGCACAAAACTAACGATATGAATTCCACTTCAGCTAGCTTCTCATCTTGATCTCTTTTATCACATGGGAGATGCCAAAAGGTGCGACCTTACTAGACATCAATCCCTTTGAACCTGTGGCTGTGAAGTTCAGTACATTGTGGTACTCTAGTGACATGAACAAGCAATGGCAATCAAATGTCGTATTCCATTCTTATTACAACCAACTAAAGACAACCATCCAGTCTGAGCCTTGTATAACCCCAACACTCTCCACATGTTTAGTCCCTTGATGAAATTCAACATGGACCACCATTTCATCTATATCACAGTGCGCGCTGATGAGCATAAACAACAGTTGCAATCATACTACAAGCTGACAAAGGAAGACTTAGAAGAGATTACTAAGAAATGGTCGGTGAACCTCCTCATCCCAGTAGGCCCCATGGAGCTATCTGATATTGACAGTCCAGAAGCAGCGCACAATACACCTGGATCAAGCAAGACCAAGAAAAATGAAGAAGCTCAAGATGTAAGCAGTACCTCAATGAAGACTGCTTTTATCTCACCTGAGCAAGGAGGTGATGGTAGAGAGATAGATGGCATAGAATTTGAACAAAATAAAGGCAAAGTTACACCTCCTAGAGATGAGGAGGACCCCTCGAAGAAAAGGAAGGTTTCTCCTCTGTAACCTTCTTCTAGGAAGAAGTCGAGAGAATCTATGACTAAAATGAAGACCACCCTAACCTCAAACGACTTCGACTTCATCATCATAGCACTAAACGATCCTTCACTAGAGAGAGTAGAGAAGAAAGAGGTTCAGCAAGAAGATATATACAATCGGATCAAGGTTGAACTTCAAGGAGTGCAGCAAGCACTACATTCCATCCGCACAGTTTCCACTGTGCCTCTGCCATCAGAAACACCAGAAATGGGAGATGAGCCAACTCAACTCCACCAGATCGTTGATATAGTCCAAGCTCACCTTTGATGAGAACAGTAGGAGACAACACAAGCCACCCAGGCTTTAGCACAAGTACAAGGAATCCTTAAAGAGAAATGAAGTATTGCAGAATGAGAGAAGCTTTCTCTCCAAGTAAAGTCCGATGAAGAAAAATCCCAACTGTATAAAGAAAAGGAACAATTGCTCCCAGAGAAACTCAAAGTTAAGTAAATGGTCAATAGAGAACTTCGCTCTATGACAGTTGTCGAAGTAAAGGCCGAAGAGAGAGTTCCACAGCAGGTGGCACAACTCAAAGAATTGATCCAACAACTCCAGCAGTGCATCTCAGATCTATAATTACACACTGTACCCAAGACCTTGCAGGACGTAAGGGACCAACGAGAAGAAACTTCCCGCAGTGCAGTTGACAGATTAAAATCTCTTGCATTAGAATGAAAGAAGCTAAGCAACCACAATGCCCAGACATATCAAAACCTCACTGAGAACCCAGAGTTACAGAAACTGGAGTCATAGCTCCAGCAAGCGATGCAACATGCAAATACACTACAGGTGCAACTGAAGGCCCTGTAAGCTGTAGAAATAATGAAGAGGTCTCAAGAACAACACACAACTCAATAGGATATCCATATGCTTCAAAGAAAAGTGATGGAAGTCACTCAATGACTTCAACCTGTGTAAGATAAGGCATGCCAGTTGTTTACAGAGGTAGAGAGTTGAGGAGTAGACTTATAACAGGTTGTCACCGCAACAGAAAAATGCCTATAAGGGCCAATGAATGAAACAGTAATCTAGGAGTTCTCCGAACAAGAGGCCACAACAAAGAAACAAGTCGAAGCAGCCCGAGCCAAGCTCGAGGTATTTGAGGCAGAATTTCTCAGACCAGAGTGACTCGGGACGAGTCACATGTGAGTGTTGGGGGCCTATTGGCTGACCAAGTTTTGGGAGTTTCTTGGTCATGTTGACCTATTTTAGGACTTCAACATCCTGTCAAAGGAGGAGCGTAGGATGAAGCAGAGATCACAGGATCTCGGCCTCCTTTTGGGCCCTTTTTTGGAATATGGGAATATGTAACAGGAATGGGATGTCGGCCCATGGGTTTACCCATGTGTAGGCCTATTTTGTAATATATATATACATATATGTCTAGGCCATATAGAGGAGGAGTAGAGAAGTGCATCTATGTGATGATATGCTAAGTGCTAAAGGCTAAGTGCTAGTACAAATTGTAAGGGCTTTGTGATGTAACGCAAGGAAGAAGGATCTAGCGAGCTACATAGATCTTCTATCCTATGCGAAGAAGGGTTTTGAGGCTCCGTACTGTAACTAATTGGATGAGATAATAAATAATAAGAATTGGCGGATGTAGCCCCAGGGTGGGGGTGAAACATGTAGACACTGTGTTATGTGCTTTTTTCTTTGTATTGATGTGTTCACATGTTATTTTCTAAGTGCTTTGATATGTTTAGATAGATATACTTCTGATTTGTGCTTATGATATGTAAGAATATTAGATCTGATCAAGATATTCATGCTTAGTGATTGATATGCTCATTTTGATCCATTTATATATGCTAAGTGCTTAAATACTGTAGATTATTGTGAATGTTGCGAAGCTCTATTTTATCAGCGAAGTGAATAGTGATTGCATATTGAGGACCTAACAGTGCTAAGAGTTGTATTAAGATTTATAATCATATATCTATGTCCCAGCTAAGGTTGCAGACACCTAAGTCTTGCAACCACCCCTAGCTCTACCTTAGGTGAGATTTCATTTGCTTCGCAGGTGTCACCGAAAGGGCTGGTAGTTAGGGATTTGTTGGTGCACGTTTGTACCATTGAAACCTGGGTCTTCCCCTGTGCCAACAAATGGTTCCATTGTCGGGACCTAAAAATGTGATTGTTGGGAATTGAGAAAGAAGAAGCTTTGTGCAAAGAGTTGACCTGGAAGCTTTGTGTGTAGATCTGTGCCCTAGTGTGCAACATTCAACTTGACTTATAAATCTCTATGCTAAAGAAAGAAGGTCAGATTTGAAAGAAAGAAGCCCGATCTGAAGAAAAGAAGTCGGATCTGAAAGAAAGAAGCTCGATCTGAAGAAAGAAGATCAGATCTAAAGGAAAGAAGCAAGATCTGAATGCTTGGTGCTCTAAGAAAGGTAAAAGTAAGAATTTCTAATTAAAAGAGGTAAGATCTGCAAGTCCAACTGTGCCATTAACTTCACCAAACCCTAACCCTTGATCAGTTTCGTAGGCTTTCTCTCGAGATCGTATTCCAGCATGGTCGTTATCCACTTGCCTCGTGTTGGCCCTTAACCAAGTTTTGGGAGTTTCTTGGTCATGTTGACTGATTTTGGTACTTTGACAGCCTGTCGAAGGAGGAGCATAGGACAAAGCGAAGATCACGGGATCTTGGCCTTCTTTTGGGCCCCTTTTTTGGATATGGGAATATGTAACGGGAAAGGGATGTCAGCCCATGGGTTTACCCATTTGTAGGAATATTTTGTAATATATATATATATATATGCCTTATAGAGGAGGAGTAGAGAAGTGCATCTATGCAATGATATGCTAAGTGCTAATATGAATTGTAATGGATTTGCATTGTAATGCAATGAAGAAGGATCTAGCGAGCTGCACAGATCTTCTGTCCTATGTGAAGAAGGGTTTTGAGGCTTCGTGTTGTAACTGATTGATTGAGATAATAAAGAACAAGAATTGGTTGATATAGCCCCAGTTTTATCATTGAAATTTCATCCACAAATGGTTACAGGAATCCAACATCTTCAAACAGCTATGAGTTGACCCATGGACCAAAATTACCAAAAAAGCATTTCCAAAAGATTCAAAACTATACAACCAGTTATAAAATCAAGATGTGCTATGACTACATGGGGCACGCACACACATGCGCCATCAAGAAATGCAAGAAAAGTGCACATGCACACAATGCACGACTGTGGATGCTAAAAGTTGTGCACACCTGAGAACGACGCATTTATGATGTTGGCCAGCCTCCCATCCACTTTTGGTTTAGCTTCCAAGTCGATTTGACATCTAAATCTTGGCTGGATCCGGCTGGGTGGCTAGTCAAAGACCTAAAGGTTCCCTAAAGAACCCTTTTTCACACTAAAAGCTGGTTGCACAATACCTCAAAGTGGTGCTATAAAACAAGGCCATGGGTGCACTACATTTTCAAGGAATTCATTTGCAAGGTTATGTTGTTGCTATTCTCTTGGGGAAACCTCTTTTCTCTTCAAGAGAATACTAGCATCATTCCATTTGGGCAATCCACATCACCTTTTGAGTGGGTTAGCTTGGGATTATTTCACCATTTATTTCAAGTTTCCAAGTTGTAAGAAGAGCTCAATCTTGGGGGTTCACGAGCCCTCCCTTGGAGGAATAAGGGACCTAAAGTCCCCTTTCTCTTTGGTGTTTTCTTTTCACTAATAAAACTCTTTCCATTGGTGACATGAGTCTTGTTTGTTTCTTGTTCTTATGTCCTTATGCACAATAGTTTAATTGTTTTTTCCTTTCCTAGTTTAATTCTTAGCTTAGTGTTTTATGTTTATTCTCCTAACCCTTTCCTTTACTACTATCTTTCTTAGCTAACCCAACTAAGCTTGTAAGAACATTTGTTTTTCTCATTTAGGTGACAAAAGAGGCGCAATAGATTGGTGACTCCACTAGGGAAAGGTATCAATTTCCTACCCCATTTGAGTTATTTTATCTCTTCTTTTTACTTATTTAACCTGCAGGTATCGTAACCGGCCCAAGCCGACCTGCAAAACATCAAATTGAAAGATGAGTTGAGAGAATTCCGTTTGGAATTTTCTTCACGACCGTGTGACAGTTGTGCATGGTTTTATTGGCCCACAATCACACATCATGTGCATGTGCACCAAAATCACTGCACTAATCAACGCCTGTTGCACACCTTCACTCAAAATTCTTTTTTCAGTTCGCGCATTGGTGCTCAGAGCGCCTCTCTCTAGTCTAAAACCCGTGCACCTGTGCAAAAAAAAAAACATTGTAAGTTTTTTTATGATCTGTTGAAGGCCCATAGCCTTCTTAAAGATGATTCCATTAATGTTGTAATCTGCACCACACTTACATTCCCTCTCATATAAAGGAATTAGTCAAAACACATAGGCACTTAGGGGTTAAAAATCATTATTTTTCCTCTTTTTTCTTTTTATTTCGCCACATGGATGGATTGCTTTGACTAAAAGTTGGAATCATTCTACATCACATATAAAACTTGCATTGGGACTAGAAATTGGATATCAAATGTTGAGTATTCTCTTCTCTCACACTCCAAAGTGATCTTGAGAATCAGAAAGAGGTTGAAAGACAATTTCATCTCCATTAAAAAGATAAAATCTTTAGGAGAGGACAATAGCCCCCTCATGACTCCTCTTAGTTTATTTTTCAAACACATCTTAATATTGTAACGGGCCCATACATGCCCACATGCTACAAAGATAGGAGAG
>SNQJ01S0048613.1:66001-91111 GCA_010110895.2 Picea sitchensis
CTCAAGATTGTAACAGACCCATACATGCCCACATGCTACAAAGATAGGATAGTGTTGAAATTTACTTTTTTAGCTTAAACCACTAGGGAAGTTTAAAGGTTTTGTAACGGGCCCATACATGCCCACATGATCACAATCTAGGACAGTTTCAAAGCTTTCTTAGATTAAATCACATTAGGGAGTTAAAGGAATAGTAAAGGACCCACATGTCCACATGCTAGCTTCCTAGGGACTTTTGAATTCTGCAAGGTTGTACCAATGACATGTAGTTAAATAAGTATTCAAAGACTTGTAAGGACCAAGTGAAGTCCACATGCAACAAGGTGACACCTAATTCATTAAAAAATTGGCACACTTTCACTCATTCACACACAAAAGTCAGTTCTCACTCACATAGTTTTCATCTCTAAATATGGAGGTTGAAGTAAGTTTCCTCCAAAGGGATTCCGAAACACCCCACCATTTTTCTTGACAAAACTATCCACTCCCACTTAATTTAAATGAGTTTGTCTCACACCCCCAATCTCTCAAACAACCACATCTAATTTTTTTCTAAAAACTCACTAAGTTTTCCTCCGTAGGAGGTGCCAAAAAAAATATTTTAGTCTAGGTAGGATTTCGTGGATAGGCGTCCAAATAACTCCCCATTATCTGGTTCTCACACTTTCACAACAATAGAAGTTGTCAAATAGGGAACTTTAAATCCTCTAAGTCAAGTGCTCCTAAAACCATAAGGTAGGGAGATACCCGTGAAGGGTTGAAGGTCGAGGTCCGGTTGTTCTATGCATTCCCCCTTGAGGCACCCAACTATTGTACGGGATCTAGCCTGTGACCCATTTCTTAGGCTGGAAATCTAAATGTTGCACTTTGACAAAGGTACCTAGTGACAAATTTTAGGAAATCTACCCAAGTGGAAATTGTGGGCTGCAATTGCACCTTGATCGCATTTTGTGTGGCTATTGGGAAATATCGCCAATTCTTTCAGGATATGCCCCCTCTACCCCTCATTATAATTGATTGCTTCATCCTTCACTAGTTTCTCTTCCAGTGACTTTAGACCCCACTTTCGAGTGCTATTGGAAGGTCCAGTGATATTTTGAGAGGAAGGACGTTACGCCTTTTAGGACACGAGCATTTGTTTTCTTTGTTCCCCCACGCAGACAAAATCCACCTATCCACATATATGCGTCTTTATCAAAACAATTTATGTATGATTCCCTTCTGATTACATTTGATTTGGATATATATCATGTAAACTTCAAAAATTGTAGCAAAGGCTCTTGTTTATTTATTTCTCTCACCACAATCCACACACATTCACTCAACTAGTTGGACATCATAGGGGACCCATAGAATCCTCATCATTCCAGATGCTTGCTAAATCTCTCTCCTATTCTAGGGGGATTTCCTAGTCTTGCCAACTCATCGACTCCACCTTCTCACACCCCTATGAGTGCCACTATCTTAGGATCAACATTTCTTCATTCCACCTTACTTGGGTCCACTTCCCAATGTCAAACATCCCCCCACTCTCCTTTACATGAAAATAGGGGACCAACTTCTTCTCAAGGGAGAAGTACAAACCCACCTAGTCCCCCTCAAGGATCAGGTATGCCAAACACTCACACTATGGCTGGAGCTAACCCTCCACCACCACCTCAGTTGCCCTACTTGGATTCCCTCAACATACCGGATCTGACTAAACTCACTAATGATCCTATATTTCACAACCCCGCATGGCCAACAATGCCTACCAAACTCCCTTCAAACATCCCCAAATTTGAAGGAAAACCGGGAGACAACCCCACCAACCATATCATGACCTTTCATTTATGGTGCTCTTCAAACAACATCATGGACGATTCCATCTGATTGAAGTTATTTCAATGCACACTCACTAGCCCATCAGCTAAGTGATATGTAGAAGAAAAATATAGGTCCCATGTGACCTTTGAATCCTTGGCCAAAGCATTCTTGACCTTATTTCAACTACCAATTCATCATGAAAATGTCCTTGAACTACTCTCAGAATTTAAACAAACCTCTGCCATGCACATCGCTGACCACAATCACGAATGGCGTCGGCGACGTAGTTTCTGCAAAGCCGAAGCTACTCCACAACAATGTCTCAATTGGTTCCTCAAATCACTTGTTTCCCTCCTTGCCAAAGATGTGGCTGCCACCTTCCCCCAGTCTGAAGAAGAAGCCATTAGCAAGGCCCAACAACTCGAAATCATTTATTCACACTCAGGATACTTATATACAGTACTCCCTGATGCCCCGAGACTCATTCCATTCGGCCAAGACAAACCAGGAATGTCTCACTCAGCAGATGGATTGATTGGTACCACAACACACCACAATCCATACCCCCCACAACCCACTATGTATGGTACACCTCCATATCCACCAGCATATGGAGGAAACCCTCACTATCTCCCTCCCCTTTACCAACAATCATATCCTATTGTCCCCCCTCAGTCATTGGGGGCACCCCCACTAGTACCCATGTTGGATCCGGTCTCTCAATCTAGTACGAGTCCACCCCCAACCCCTGGATATAACCATAGCAGTAGTGTAAGTACCTCTACATCCTATATACCATATGGATCCTATCCACATAACAATCCATATTTTCCATTTCCTAGTCCTTCCCAACCGGTTAATCCTCCACCAGGACAAATACATACCGGTGTCAACTTTGTTCATCCCTTTCCCATTCAACAGGTTCATACATTTGAACAATTGAATATGGCCAATTGGACTCATAAGTAGAAAGGGAGAAACCAAAACAATGACAATTCAGGACCAGGTGGGAATGATCCCCACAACCATCCCATTGGGGGAAACCAATACCAAGACCCCCAAGGGGGCACCAACAACAATATACCACAACAAGGAAATAACAAAAGTCTTTGAACTAACTTCCCTTTTACTATATGTGGTGAGTATGGACATTATAGTCATCATTGCCCCCAAATTCCTGATCTCCAATGGATGAGGGCATCCATGAACTCATAGGGCCCTCCAACACAATCTGCCCCTCAGCAGGCCCCACAACAGTATTTGCAACCACTGCCTCCATCTGTTTTTCAAAACCCCATTTCATACCAAGGTGTGATGAACACCCAAAAAATTATCAACCCTACCCCATTAGAAATGGGGAAATATCCAAACCTAAGTGCCACTCAACTTGGGAATTTGGTTGATCGCAATGTCCTCCTCACCAATGAAGAAATTCTTCTGCAAACCTGCAACCGTCAATATGGTATGCCTCCCGACTCTACCCCAACCACCTCAGAAACACTGCCAGCTACTATAGGACAACCATTGATGATTCCACGTCCTAACGTGGAACCCATTACTCGCATACCACGTATGCCTTTACGACAGAATGTACATAACCCTCATGCTAGTGATGCGCATAATTATAGTCTGGTTGATGACTTGTCCCAGTCTCTCACAGCCATATATATGTTGGAGGTCCTCCAAACCTGTCCATTATAGAGAAAATCCTTTCTTTCTGGCTTGGGGGCAGTCGACACAACTAACACGCAGCTGATCACATTTGATTAAGATAACGGAGAACCATGTCTTCCCGCCCACATAGCCTTCCAGATACTAGTTAAGATCTGGAACACCACAGTTTATCAGTGTATCATCAATGAAGGTGCATCCACCTACATCATGTCTAAACATGTATGGCAGAAAATTGGCTCCCCTGAGCTAGTACCCTCTACCATCACCCTTTGAGCTTACGACGATCGACCAACATCTTCTACAGGGATTTGTCAAAATGTCCCCATAGAACTTGGGGGAAAAACCATCCTCATTGACATTGAAGTTATCGATGCCCATCTTGATTACAATATCTTATTCAGATGCAACTACATGTATTCTATGAAGGCAGTTGCCTCTTCTATGTTTTGTATGATGATGTTTCCCCATAATGGGAAGATCATCACCATCGACCAACTTACACATTACGAGCCTAACCATTCCTCCAACATCGATAAAATCCTCCCCCTTGTTCATGTTATCTCAAATGATTTTCCAGTTTCCAACATTGGCCCTGGATTATTCCAAGACCCATCCATGTTGGGCACTTATCAGAGAGCACCATTGTTCCTAAACCCATCTTTTTCAGCACAAGTGTGTGTAGTTTCCCCTAAAGGAACATACATCAGAGACAAGACTCCTATCACTGAGTCCCCTCCCTATATCAAAGTTCCACCAGTTGAAGAAATACTACCTCAGGAGTTCCCTGAGAGTGCCACCGCACCACTTATCAAAGATCCCCCCCTAGCGGAAAATCTCGGTATGGTATCTACATCCACCCAATATGGTTCCTCAACCATCCCTCCCTCCTCAGTCAGAGTCAATCCCAATGCAGATTCCAATACTTGTTCCTACCACAACACCCTCACCCCCAATCACTAGCACCATTGTTGCGGTTGGGGGCAGACAGAAGAAGAAAGAGCCCACCGCTCCACTACCTCCCCGAGTTCAACTCCCTTGCACCTTATGTGAAAGAAAAGGACACCCCACTCACAAATGTCCTTCTCTTCCCGAGCTATGTTGTTTTATCCAGCTTCCTCAAGAACACCTTTTTCTTACCACTCCACCAAGGACGTCCCACGCTACTAAGGCGTCATCAACCACATGCAAACAACATATACGAACCAATTTTGCATGTGCCATATGTGCAGAATATGGGCATTACACTCATCATTTCCCATCTATCCCATATGTTTGCCACACATTAGCTGCGGAACACCACACATATCCTCCTGAGCTTCCTATGACACTCCATACCAACGCTCCCATGAATGTAATTCATTATATTTATTCATAAGTCCTCGAGCAAAGGGGAGGTATGTGTCTTCCCACCAAATTACCACCCGGTAGTCCATAGTGTCAGTGAAACTGGGATGGCATTATGGACCCACCGTCCATATCTAATCCCTTTTCCCCACTTTCATTTTTTGGTACAGGAGCCCATAAGCTCCGTTTTTCGAACCATCTTTGACCACTTACATAGACATTTTCATCAGGTTATCATTTTCCCTTTTCTCGGTGGAGCATCTTTCCATGAGACACTCAAGTACGCCTTCTCATGTTCAAAATTATCAAATAATTGTTATAGGTCCTTTATTTTCAGATATTGTTCACGTCGGGTATTTGGTTTTCATGTGTGCAGGTACTAGGTCATCACACACCAGCGCATCCCCTTCAGGTATATGATTGACACTCGCATGTAATCATTCCCTCTGAATCTCAATTGCATCTCTAGTCACAACCTCCGAAATTTGCCTGTAGGATCCTCATATCTGGCTCTGCAGTACTGTCACATCCGCTGCATTTTGGTACTGTCACCCGGTAGCACTATCCCCCACATGAGTTGTCCCATTCATAGTCCCCTTTGTCACTTTGACACTCATTCTTCTTTCACCCCCTAGATATGGGAGTCTCGATAGTCTTACACATTTCCGAGAATCAACCACATACTCATTCTCCTCATTTTGCTAGCTTTCCCAATGGACTCCCAGGTTATCTCTTCCAGGTTCTATTTTGACTATGCCTCCACAGTATCATTAACCATCCATTTCATACACAATCAATTTTCCCATCTGCAAATTTCCCTCCATTCCATTTACCTCATATAGAAACCCACCCATGGGGTCCCCAACCTCCACCAATTCTCCATGCAAATTGCGCCCTAACTGGCTGAACCATCTTGCACTAGGGCACCCGTTTCTGTATTTGTACACTCATCCCAAATTATTCTTTATTCATTTAATTGTAAAAATCCTTTCTTTCCAACATTTACATAGATTTTTGTCTTCACCCTTGGTGACCTTATTTTCCTGGAAAAGCAACCCATGTCGCCCTTGGTGGGGGCATTTTTTTTAAAACTCCTACCCTTGCTGAAATTAACCATAAACCTCGAGTATATTACAAGTCCATAAACCTTTTTGATCTCTGCGTTTGTCCATTTTGTCATGCCTATAGAACAATTTACCCTCATCTAGATGTCCCCTTGACACTAGATTCAGTTTCATGGTTGCTGCCACTTTACACCGCTCCCCAACCAAAGGAAGTCTTGTGTCTCACTACTCCTTGAATTCGTCCATGTTCCTCATGAGTTCCTGATTTTGTCCAAGTAGATTTCATGAAGCCCTCCACTTCTCGAAGTCACATCTCCCTTTCTGTCGACATCAACACAGTTTCCAGGAGGGTGATAGTATCTTGACTCTCATTACCTTTACAATGAGGTGTCTTAGATGGCACATAGAGAACCATCATTTCCCTCTATTTTCATTGATCCCCGTGACATTTGACTTCAACTCTTTCTCATGTTACGGTGGGTCTTACTTTGCGACTATTGCAATTTATTTTCATATATGACGAAGACCTATGAAATTTGATAGGCTATCAATGCCTGAGTATCATCGACACCTCTCATAGGTGTCCTTACCTTTTCTCAGAGTTTGTTCACCATCAAAATTGTCCTCTATCACTATCAAACCACCCCAGAGGGCACTGCAGTGATCTACATCAACACACAGTTTTAGTTATTGTATTACACATTTTTTATTTACATAGCGCAAGCATGGGGCATGCCTGCCTCATGTGTGCACAGTTTATTTTTACACCTTACGAAAGGTTGGGTTCTTCAGGTTCTCCTCTCCCTCCAACGGGTCGCTCTTGATACTCTCATTATCTCTCTCTCTTACAATGATACTCTTAGTAGAAGAAACATTGATGAATTTTGGCTATACGTATGATCCTAACCTCATCCATTAGGGGGCATCTGTTATCATTGAAATTTTGTCCACAAATGGTTACAGGAATCCAGCATCTTCAAACATCTATGAGTTCACCCATGGACCAAAATTACCAAAAAATCATTTCCAAAAGGTCCAAAAATATACAACCAGTTATAAAATCAAGATGCACTATGAATACATAGGGCACGCATGCACATGCGCATCAAGAAACACAAGAAAAGAGCACATGCGAACGATGCACGACTATGGATGCTAAAAGTTGCACACAATTGAGAATGACGCATTTATGATGTTGGTCGGCCTCCCACCAACTTCTGGTTCAACTTCCAAGTCGATTTGACATCCAAATCTTGGTTGGATCTGGCTGGTTGGCTGGTCAAAGACCTAAAGGTGCCCTAAACAACCCCTTTTCACACTAAAAGATGGTTTCACAATACCTCAAAGTGGTGCTATAAACCAAGGCCATGGGTGCACTACATTTTCAAGGAATTCATTTGCAAGGTTATGTTGCTTCTATTCTCTTGTGGAAACATCTTTTCTCATCAAGAGCATACTAGCATCATCCCATTTGGGAAATCCACATCACCTTTTGAGTAGGTTAGCTTGGGATTCTTTCACCATTTATTTCAAGTTTCCAACTTGTAAGAAGAGCTCAATCTTGGGGGTCCAGGAGCCCTCCCTTGGAGGAAGAAGGGACCCAAAGTCCCCTTTCTCTTTGGTGTTTTATTTTCACTAATGCAATCCTTTCCATTCGTGACATGAGTCTTGTTTGTTTCTTGTTCTTATGTCCTTATGCACAATAGTTTAATTGTTTTTTCCTTTCCTGGTTTAATTCTTAGCTTAGTTTTTTATGTTTATTCTCCTAACCCTTTCCTTTACTGCTATCTTGCTTAGCTAACCCAACTAAACTTGTAAGCACCTCTGTTTTTCTCATTTAGGTGACAAAAGAGGCACAACACCCAGGGTGGGGGTGAACCACGTAAACACTGTGTTATTTCTTTGTCTTGATGTGTTCAAATGTTATTTTCTAAGTGCTTTGATATGTTTAGATAGATCTACTTTTGATTTGTGCTTATGATATGTAAGAATATTAGATCTGATCAAGATAGTCATGCTTAGTTCTTGATATGCTCATTCTGATCCATTTATATATGCTAAGTGCTTAAATACTGTAGATTAGTGTGAATGTTGCAAAGCTCTGTTTTATCAACGAAGTGAATAGTGATTTCATATTGAGGAACTGATGGTGCTAAGAGTTGTATTAAGTGTTATAATCATAGATCTATGTCCCAGCTAAGGTTGCAGACACCTGAGTCTTGCAACCACCCGTGCCTCTACCTCGGGTGAGACTTCATCTTATTCACAGGTGTTGTCGAAAGGGACGGTAGTTAGGGATTTTTTGGTGTGTTGTTGTAGCGTTGAACCCTAGGTCTACCCCTGTTCCAAAACCTCTCCTTCCTTCCAGGTCAGGTTGATTTAGGATATCCTTTACTGAGTTGGTGGGTACATAAGCGATGACATGGGAATGAAATATGTATGTCTTGAACTATTTCAAGGCCTTCACTAAGGCATATGTTTTTTTTTCCATAATGGAGTACCTTAGTGGAGCATCGCGCAACGTCCAACTGAAATAGGCTATGGGATTTTCAAATTTCTGCTCGTCTTTCTGCAACAACACGTTGACGATAGTGTATTCTGAGGCGAATGAAAACAGGATGAAATCTTTCATAAATTCCGAGATGGATAGCACAGGAGATTTAGTCAGTGCCACTTTGATATCTTCAAAAGAATTCTTGGCCTCCAGGTTCCACTTGATCTCATTTCCCTTCCTGAGCATGCAGATTATGTGATTTATGATTTCTTCCAGGTTCGGGATGAATCTCCTCAAGAAGTTTAATTTTCCCAGGAAGGATTGCACTCTTTTTTACTGTGCATGGTGTCGATCTTCAGGATTCCTTCAAACTTGTTGGGTTCTATCTTAATGCCTTCCTTGGAGATAATGTGTCCTAACAGCTTCCCTTCTTCCACCCCGAAATGTGATTTCTTTGGATTTAGCGATATGTCGAACTTCCTGCACTTCTAGAAAACCTTCTTCAGATGCTCGAGGTGTTGTTTGTCAGAGGCAGAGTATACCGTGATGTCGTCCAGATAAATCATAGTGAACTTTTCCTTTTCGTCGAAAAACGCGATGTCCATTTCCCTATGTAAAGTGGCTCCAGCATTCATCAGGCAGAAAGGCATCTTGGCATACATAAACGTTCCCCATGGAGTCGTGAAAGTTGTTTTCTCTCTGTCATCTGGGTGGACCATGATCTGATTATACCCTAAAAACCCATCCAGCATAGACATCTTCTGGGACCCCACCACCTTTTGCAGGATGTAGTCCATTTTAGGGAGGGGGTAGTGATCCTTGAGAGACACTTTGTTTAAGTTTAGAAAGTCTACACACAATCTTATTTTGTTTCTCTTCTTTCTTGTAGGTACCAAATTAGCTACCCATTTTGAGAATCGTAAAGAAACGATAATTTTAGCTTCAAAGAGTTTCTTTACCTCCTTTTCGATCAACGATAGTAGCAGGGGATTTATTTATTTGAAGGGCTTTTGTTCTTCTTTGAGAAGGATGACATGTTGGACAACTTTAGTGTCATACACCTTCAAATCATTTTAGCTCCACGAAAACACGTCGGGGAAATCCTTCATGATTTTGACATAGTCTTGCTTGACCTTTGGACTGAGTGTTTTTGATAATTTGATCATCTTTAGGTTTTCCTCAGTCTTGATGTTGCAGTCTTACATGTCTTCTACGTTTGCAATGATCTTGGGGTTTTTATCCACATCATTCTCGTTAAACATCTTTTCCAATGGCACTAACCCCTTTGGGATGATGTTTTTTTTTAGTTGGATTATGTCCCTTCCTGCTATCTAGTTTTGGAAAGGGTTATCATTACTACACACATCTGCACTCTCATCTTCGTCACAACAATATTCCTCATCAATGTTTGTATTAGCAAACTCATCACTCATAAGGAGGAATCTCTCCACCTACTTGTAATCATCAAACACTTTCCAATGTTTGATATTATCAGGCATTGTCAGCCTGTTCTTGACCTCAATTTCATATTTTTCATTTGGGAATATGGGGATCTTAAAAACCAAGGCTTTGGTGGCCAACGTATCAGTGATATGATTTTTCTCTCTGGGGATAGAAGATAGGTCATACTTTGGAAATCATTCGAGGAGGTCTAGCACCAAATTTCTGTACACTCTCAGCCTGGGGTGTTTGGCCTGATATATGCCCTTTACCTGATTTATGATCAACTCAGAATCTCCACGTACAATTATCCTTTGCGTGCCCAATTCTTTCAAAACTTGTAAGCCCAATATTAGTTCCTCATACTCAGCCATGTTGTTTGTATATTCGAACACGAGTTTGTATGAACACAACTTTGTGTCGACCTCAGGAGAAATTATCCATATGCCGACACCTGCTCCTTCCTTACTGACAGTGCCATCAAAATTCATGTTCCATGTTTTGTTTTCCATGCGGTTTTTTGGGTCGGCGTACTCTGTCACTTGTCACATGGTCTCCTCAGTGGTTTTCATGATTTTTGTTGGATCTTCCTCTTCAAAACTAAGTCATTGTAGAATATGGAAGAACCGATATCAGTATCGATGGAGTATATAGGATGATTATTTGGCTGCATTTTACTACTTACCATAAACTTTAGCAACACCTCCCTATATAGCCACCTTTCCTAGCCAAAAATAGGAATGGTGGCATAAGACATGTCCATCTACAGAGTCCCCTTCAACTTTGTTGCCCACAATCTAGATAGAAGCATGCCAAACTTAGGGGGAATGTCTACCATGACCACATCCATGACCATGTTATTCAAAGGAATTTGGGCCAGCGATACAACTTGATCCTTGATGAGACCCAAGCACTTGAATTTCCTTGAATCAAAAGAGAAAAGGTCCTTGTATGGCCTAGTGATATCCAAACCGAATTCATCCATAATCACCTTTGGCATGAGGTGAAGTGACGTGTTGGAATCTAGCATGGCATTGTGCAGGGTCATGTCATGGATTTTTAGACTGACATAGAATGGAGGGACATCCTCGGTATCAGTTGTCTCTTCAACACACAGACCAAAAAGAATAACAGGGTGATCGTCTTGGACGTTCAAGGTATCGAGGGTCCCTCCCATTTTTATCATATTGATGATCTACTCCCGATACTCCCCCTTTTTGATAATTTCATTGAATGAGATAGAGGTTTTGATTTTATTCATTTCTTGTTCAAAGTTAAAAGGGGACAGACTCTCTCTACCTCTTTTCCATGCACTTCCTGGCTTGTTTCCAACGCTTTTCTCGGGGCCTCCTCCTTTTACTTTGTCTTTTCAGCTGCATCCTTGGGTGGGTTGTCTGGCTTCTATCAGCTTGTAGAAGGGGTGTCTGTCAGAGGTTTCCTTCTGGGTTTTGTTTGTTGTGGCTCGACAGGCACGTCCTTGCTCCAGAGGTTATATTTCTATTGAACTGCATGATGACATTTTGATAGCCTTGTCTAAAATATTTCATATCCCAGGAAAGTGCATCATTCGTTTCAAGTATTATATCATCGTCCATTTCCAGCAAGAAACCATCACTCTAGATCATGTACTGATCATGTTTTCCCTTTGTCAAAAACATGTGCGGGTTCTTGTCATCGCAAGAATGCATTTGGTCTTTGAACATCTGATCGAAGTCTTCGTCTGCATAATTATTTTGGAACGAAGGTATTTTTTTCTAGTCTCCTTGATCTCTCTGCTCCCTTGGTTCCCTCTGTTTGATCTGAGGAAATTGACCCCTTCTGAGGTTTTTATTTCTGGGCTGGGGTTCATTCTGTTCTCGAGCAACGGGTCTATTTTCCATGGACATTCTTTCCATCATTTTATCCATCGTCTTCATCATCAAGTCAAACTTTTCTTCTGAGGACCGAGATGTCAATGGTTGTGCATCTCCTTGAAGCTTCTTATCTCCTCTATTGAATCTCTATTTGATCTTCCCCGATGCCATCATGTTTACTTCAACCTCGATAGAATTACTCATTATAGCGTCTAGGTTTGTTGATCTTCTTTCTCTTAACAACAGGGAGAAATCATTGTCGAAGGAGTCAGTGTAATGCAATTGTGTAGCCCCCCGGGGCGGCTTGACTTCCGCAGGAATCAAGTTGTACACCTTCAAGAAATAGGATGAAAATTCTTGCAATGTCTCCTCTGGTGCTTTATTCATATTATTGCACTACGTTAACAGCTGCAAATATTTTTTCTTGTCTCCCCATTTATCCAATAAAGACGTCCTGAAAGTGGCGAAGTCTCGAATGCTTGCAGGCAGGATGTATTTGAACCATTTTCTTACATATCCTGAAAATCTATGTGAAAACAACCTCATATTTTCATCTGCATAGACCACCTCCTCCAGGTCGATGAAATCATTAAACCAGTCTAGGTGCCTCTGGGAAGAAACATTCCCTTCCACATCATAGAGTCTGATTCTCTAGTTGTAATTTTAAGTCAAGTCATGTAGTTGGATTGGTAGGATGAGGGGGGAGAACCTGGCGGCCATGGCTCTAGGAGGGCTTGGGATTCGAGGGATATTATTTGATATCAGGGCTTGGAATCTCTTTTGGTCGAAAATTGTCTCGTCCGAGTTGGTTTTTGACTTAGACCTGAACAGAGTTTGCTTAAATTATTCTTCAAACTCAAGGTCGTAGATACTTTTCACGCCATCTTTGGGTAAGGACAGGCTTCTATCCAGGTAATAAAATGGATCCAGAGCTTTCTCTCTAGTTCTACGCAGAATTTTCTCGGGGTTTCACACAGGCTTTGTGGGCTTTGGGTTAGGATTTTCTCTGGTATAGATCGTCTTCGGAGCCAAGGTTCCTGAACTATGCTACTTGGAGCTACTGGTCTTTTGGAATAGAGTCTCTAGGGTAAGGGTTTCAATCGGTACAGATGTTTGTCCCTCTGTTACCCTTAGGGGTCAAACTACAACGTTAGTTGTTCTCCCAGGGAAAATCTATTCAATTTCATCCCCAGCAATGGCACCAGAATGTTAGCACTTCGTAAATCTGTTCGGCTGATAAACAAACAATGAAGGTAACTTTTTCAACCGACTTTGAGGCCTGAAACTAGCCTTTCGGATCCATAGATGGCTCTCTTGAGGGGTGCGATCTCTACGTGGGATATGGATTTTAAGGTAGTGGCTATATTTAACACCTTTGATATAATGGTCTCTGGTTATATTGGCGCAAGAAAATAAGATATGGGCTATGGATTCGATTCAATAAAAACAACAGAAAAAAAATGACTTGGTGACTGAACTTTGATAGGATAAAGGCTAGGAGAGAAATAGTCTTCAGTGCAAAAAATTAATGTGTGGCGAGGAGAACATACAGGAAGTAACTCGAAGAACCATTGCGGGTGAATTCAGAGTTATCTTTCAGAAGAAAATGTTTTTTCTAAGTGGCGTGAACAAGGGGCGTTGCGAAGAGAATCCACAGGTTCGAAAATTCATTATGAAATAGACAAAAAAATATATGAATAAAGATAACAGGAAGCACATACGCAAGGAAGGGAAAACAATACATCCAACTTCTACGACTAGAATCTTCATGTCAAAGTTACATGACCTTTGCATTAAATTTTGATAGAACTCAAATTACATACAATAGTTATTTCCTATATCAATTTTACCAACCAACCTACCTTACATTGAAAAGATGAAATATATAAATGAGGGCACCACTTGGGCTACCCTTCTTTCTAATTTCTATCCCTAAAAACTAGGAAATTGAGTAGTATGCGTTAGAGACTCTTTGCATGACACTTTCCAAAAATAGACAATAATTATGTCTGTTTACAAATCACTGTTCGTAAATTTTCCATGAGGATTTGATCATCGATCATGTCTCGATATGAGTAACAAATGTGTTAGTGTTTCCCTTCGACCAGATGTCTGAGCATACAGGTGTCTACCAGGAACTTGTTATCTTCTATAACACTTTGATTTCTGTCGCACACTCATTTGTTGGGAAAAATGTGTGCAACAAGTGGTTGTTTGATTGTCACGACCATTATCAAAATGGTAGAGTGCTTAAGGGAAACCTGTCCTTCAAAACTTCCAAGATTTATCTTTTGTTTGTGGATGCAGAGATGAACAACAACTAAACTTGTTTTTTCTACGCACTGGCGAGAGCCGCGCGGGCTTCCTTCTCGGCCACTTCACATTCCCTGGAATGATTTTTATGCCTTTCCTATGACATCCTCTGTGCGTCGCAAAGCTATACAATGGTGTCTTGCGCCTCACTAATATGTCTTTTTATCCATGCTATGTTCCCTTTGTGACCTTTCACTATTGATTCTTCCATAGTCTTTGTCGCTAATTGCCGCCTCAACTCCATGTTTTCTTGGTAGATTTCAGCAATAAACAACTTTGTCTTCTTTAATTGCTAAGATGGATCTTGATCATTCGCTCTTATGGTATCCATTTCCATTATTATTATACTTTCTTGACTTGATCCTCCAACAGGATCCAACTAGATGGCACGCATGAGTAGTTCTTCGGCCACCGATCTGGTACCCAACTCTTTTGAAACTCAAGCTTCCCCAACTTCCTTGTTCTTCTTTGGCCTTCTCCTTCTCCAAGGTATTTGTTGTTGGGGAGACAAGGATTCTACTGTATTTCCTCCCTCTACAATTGATCTAGGTGGATATCAGTGGCCACCCACCTTTTCAAACTGGCTCAAAACAATTTTCTAGCAATTTTGGTAATTTACTATTTTTAGCAGTTTTCACTTTCGGAGCCGTTTTGAGGCCCTAAACGATGGTTTTTTTTTTATTTTTTATTTTTTTATTTTAGGGAAAATAGGTTTGAAATATGTTATTTCCTTTTATATTTCACATAAAATGAATCTCCTCGACAATACCTTTCCGACGAGCTATCATATGCCTAAAACGAAGATCGTATGCAAAAGTTACGACTCCGGGAAGTTGATGTACTAACTTACCCAAACGAGGCCCACATGACTTTTGGCACTTCATCCCCTTGGGTTAGGTTTTTGGATGTCTAGGGTTTTTTCCATTCCTGCTTATTGTAAAAAGGCCTTCACAGCCTCATTGTAATCATCTTCTTTCGAATGATCACATCCATCACATCTCTTCTCAGAGATAAGCTGCCACCATTCCAACAAACATGTTTCTGCTGCATTTTATAGTTTCATCTTACTTCATTATTGAATAGAAAACCAGTTTTTTTGTATCTCTGTTATTTTACGTTAATCACCTATTAATAATCTGTATTCATTTCGTTTTGGTCATAAAATCTAGATCAGTGGTATTAGAGAAGTCTTATCCTTGTCGTCTTAATGCATGTCCCCAATGAGGTCGGAGTACAAAGAGTTGGGTCTTGAGCTTGTTTCTCTTGTGGACAAAATCTCTCGCACGCCCAAGCGACCTCTCATTGTAGGAGAAAATAAATATGATGGGATAGGAGATCCTTTCAAACTATTTATTTAGGAAGCCCTCATGCAATAGAGGAACAAGATGATGGATTGTTTCGTGCAAATCCTTCGACGGATACCAACAGGCGACACATCTTCCTCGAGTGGAGGCACTGCCCCCTTAAGGTACAAATAAACTTCAATATTCCTAAATTTGAAGGTTAGGTAGACGCGGATGTTGTAGACAAGTGATTGAATCTGCTAGAAGGGTATTTTTTTGTTCATAACTTTTCGAATAGAGAAAAGATTACTTTTGCACTCCTCAAAGTCGTTCCCCGTGTCAAAGAATGGTGGGAAACTTTCTGTGAGAAAAAGGAAACAGAGGAACCCTCATTATTTATAGTCACAACCACCTAGGAATCCTTCAGGGATGCTATCAAGGAACAATACTACCCTGTCGGAAGTTATGACGACTTGTATACCGAATGGACCACACTGCGGCAAGAAAGAGACCAAGCAGTGCTAGATTTCACAAATATATTCCATACCTTGCGCAACAAGATGGGTATCAAAGATTTAGAGTGACATATGGTGCTCAAGTATCATTATGCTCTAGATAGATACATCCAGACTGAAATGGAATTTCTGGACATCTCATCCTTGGACGCGGTCTACCGATATGCCGTCAAAATTGAGCAGAAGCTTAAACAAAAGATGCAACAATTTGGGCCTGGGAACCCCTCACAAAAAAATACAGGAAAGGGCAGCCCGAACCCACAGAACAAAGGAAAGAAAAAATATGGACAGTATTAGGAAAACCAATCCAATCCACAAGTAAATAAGGACACCAGAAAGACAAGGAAAGATATTGGGAAGTGGTGTAACTTCCATGAGAGACCTTGGCATAACACTGTTGATTGTCGCTCAAAGCATTCGTTGGTGGCCAAAGTGAAAGCCTCTGAATCAGATGCAGATTATGACTCTAAGATAGAACCAAAAAGGGGAAGACAGATCATTGACACAGAACCCAGTTCCACTGTTTCTACCACCAAGCTCTAGCCTGGTGAGCCAGACGAGCGAGAAGGAGAGGGCCTCTTCCATTCATAGATGTGGGTAAAAGGAACCCCGCTGCACTTCATTCTTGATAGTGGTAGCCAGAAGAAACTCATCTCAATAGAGGTCTTCAAATGGTTGGCCCTATCAAAAACACCATGCCCACAACCCTACACCATTGGATGGCTCCACCAAGGAAACGATCTCCACATCAGCCAACAATGTCAACTGTCGTACGACATCAACCCCTTCAAATATGAGGTATTCTATGATGTTTCTCCTCTCGAAGTTTGTGATGTTCTTTTGGGCCAACCTTATTTATGGAAACAGCATGTTGTATATGAGTCTATGCCTCGTAGTGTTATTATTACTTTGAACAGGAAATTGTACAGGATACCTGAGGCAGTCCCACCTAGTGTTATTTCCTTGATCTCTGCTAAGCAATGTAGGAAGGTCATCTCTCAGACGAGGAAGTTTTTCCTCTTCATGCTCCACTCTCAGAATAAGAGAAAGATCACAACCACATTCAGGGTCTTTGTGGTCGACCTCTCTACACATCAGAAGCAAGTAGATAAGGTCATGGAAGAATACTCAGATATCTTCTCCTCACCTACCGAGGCACCTCTGCACTGCTAGGTCAACCACCCCATTGATTTGACCCCCAGTGCACCACTACCCAATGGGCCAGTCTATCTCCGATCTCTATTAGAGAATGAGTAGATCAAGCGATAAATCCAAGAACTACTCCACAAGGGGAACATTCATCCCATCTCATCACCTTGCTAGAGCCCAATCGTGTTGGTATAGAAGAAACAAGGAACCTGACAACTCTGCATTGATTATTGGGCTCTAAATAAAATCACAGTAAAAACCCGATACCTGATTCCCCGAATTGATGACCTCCTTGATAAACTCATGGGGACCAAATACTTTAGTAAGATTGATATGAAGTCTGGCTACCACCAGGTCCTGATAGAATAGATAGATGTATGGAAGACCTCCTTCAAGTCAAAGGAAGGCCTTTTTGAATGGTTGGTCATGCCCTTTGGTTTGAAAAATGCTCCGTCCACTTTCATGAGGATGATGGACAATATCCTGTGACCATTCACCAATACTTTTGTAGTGGTGTATATGGATGACATTATCATTTACAGTAAGACTTGGGTTGAACACTTGCAGCATATTCAATAGATTATTCACACCCTGCGGTAGCACAAGCTATACGCCAACTTGAAAAAATTCTCCTTTGGTATGGACAGGGTCCATTACCTAGGCTACATCATTGATTAGCATGGCGTACATGTGGATCCGACCAAGATCCAAGTCATCTGTGACTAGCCAGCCCCAACCACACTCACTGAGATTTAGAGCTTCTTGGGCCTTGCCAATTTCTACCGCAGGTTCGTGTTGGGATTCTCCCATATTGCATGGGCCCTCAACCAAATAACCAAGGGTGGTGGTAAGGATAACTTTGTGTGGGGCCAGTCCCAACAACAAGCATTCGATGAATTGAAGCAGCGCTTGTGCCCAGCCCCAGTACTTTCACTACCAAACCTGTAGCAACCCTTTGAGATTGAGACAAATGCTTCAGACTATGTTGTGGGCACCATTCTCAATCAGCACTTTGGTGTCGAAAAGACAGTGGATATTCTACAAAAACATTTCTACTGGTCGAAACTTCGATAGGAGATCAACAAGTATATCAGGTCCTGCACTGTCTGTGTTATTACCAAACCAACCACTAATAAATAGGGCATCTACACCCCTCTTCCTACTTCTGATAGGCCATGGGAATCCATATTAATGGACTACATGTTGGGCCTCCTGTCCACCAAGAGGGGAAATAACTGTGTTTTGTGGTTGTTGATCACTTTTCTAAGATGGAAATTCTGATTACCTACAAGAAGAGAATCACAGCAGAGGCCACTTCCAAGCTCTTCTTTCAACGATTCTCAGTACATTTTGGACTCCCACAAACCATTGTCTCATATCAGGACAATTGATTTCTTAGCACATTCTGGTCGAGCCTCTGGTCACTGCTGGACACCAAGCTCACCAAATCCATGACCTTCCACCCCCAAACAGATGGCCAAACCGAGGTCATAAATCGAATGATTGTGCATATCCTTCACATGTATAATTCAAAGAGCCCTCACACATGGGATGAGAGCCTTCCCTATGTCCAAGATAGATATAGCTGATCCCTTCATATCTCAATCGGACACAACCCCTTTCAGGTGGGGTTGGTATTCCAACCATTGGGTCCCATAGATGTTGCACTTCCCCTTGTGGTCACCTCAACTGACTCATCTCCTACTCCAACTGAAGCTGAAAAACCCACCTGGTTCATTGAGCGGATCCAACACATCTGCCAGTAGTTTCAGGATATCCTACAAAAGTCCAATGACAAGTACAAACAACGCCATGATCAACATCGAGTGCCACATAAGTTTTAGGTGGGTGATAAAGTTTGGTTGCACTTGACGAAAGAATGCCTTACAAAACCACATCGGAAGCTTCTCCCACTCTGTTATGGGTCATAAACCATCACCAAGGCCATGAGGGATAATGATTTTGAGCTCAACATTCCTCCTTTCCTTGGCTTGCACCCAGTGTTCAACATGGATCTCCTTCGCCCTTATTTCCCACCATTATTGGACGCCTCAGAAGTAGTAGAATAGTTGACACCAACAGATCTCAACCCCAACTGCATAGAACAGGAATCCAATGATCATATTGTGGACACACTATCAAGGGAACTCAACAAAAAAGGATCTAGCTTTATCGAGTCGTCAAAGTAGGGCAACTCCTGCACCAAGGCAAGTGGTTCACCTGGAGTCAAATTCAACAAAAATTTCCTCATCTCATGGGGGACCTCAACGCAATGGAGACCATTTCTTCCTAAGGATGGAGGATTAATATAGGTGGATATCGGTGGCCACCCACCCTTTCCAACTGGCTCAAAATAGTTTTCTGGCAATTTTGGTAATTTACTATTTTTAGCAGTTTTCACTTTCGAAGCCGTTTTTGAGGCCCTAAACGATGTTTTTTTGGAAACTAGTTTTGCAATATTTAAGTTCCTTCAATTTTTCACATAAAATGATTTTTCTCGATGATACCTTTCCAACGGGCTATCATACACCTAAAATGGAGATCGTATGCAAAAGTTACGACCCCGGGAAGTTGATGTACTAACTTACCCAAATGGGGCGGGCTTACATGACTTTTGGAGCTTCATCTCCTAGGGTTAGGTTTTTGGATGTCTAGGGTTTTTTTCATTCCTTCTTATTGTAAAAATACCTTCATATCCTCATTGTAATCATCTTCTTGTGAATGAGCGTAGCCGTCACATCTCTTCTCAAAGATAAGCCGCCAACATTCCAACAAGCTTGTTTCCGCTGCATTTTACAATTTCAGCTTATTTCATTATTGAATAGAAAACCAGTTTTATTGTATCTCTGTTATTTTTTGTTAAGCACCTATTAATAATCTGTATTCATTTCATTCTACTCATAAAATCCATATCAAAAAGTATTTCCGCTTCAGGTTCTACGTGGTTCGATCTGATTGTCTCTGTGGGTAAAGGAATAACTCCTTTCGCGTCCTTGGGAATGCATGTTGTAGGTGAGAACGGCTCCCAGTTGTTCTAGGGCTTGGACCTAGAAATTCTTATTCTCCGCACACCTTTCCTTATGCTTTAGGAGGTCATCATGTCATGACCAGTATGTATTCTGTGTGCGGTGTATCCGACAAATGCACAGGGAGGGAATTTTGATCAACCTAAACTAGCAAGGGAAATTGCAAGCAGAGTGCGGGCCTAGTTTCACGACTGAAATGGGTGCCAGGCATATGAAATTTATAATGAGCTGGGCAGAAGGAGAAATCGTGCTGGAGAATAGTCAATTCATGGAAACGAGATGTTTTGAATCAAATTGCAGATTTTCCTTGGCACATCCCCACATGTAGAGCATAGGCGATAAGGTTTGCAGGTCATGCATGATACAAATGCAACGATTTTTCATTCCCTCAGCCTTCATGTTGAACTGATAATATTTGTTGCACTTACTAATGCAACTTCCATTAACTACTTGACTCGACCTGGGGTACGTAGAGACTGATTTCTTAAAATGACTCGACTCTTTGGAAAAGATATACCCATACCACTTACGCATGTTTCGACTCTAACATCCCTTCCCGTTTACAAGGGCCAACCGAGCACTAGCTGACTTCGACCCCACGATGTTACGTACCTAACTTTAGATGTTTCGATGCATGGGCCATACCCTGACTAAAACTGACTCTAAATGGAAAGAAAAATGGCAGTGCTAACACCTGGTATGTTCATCATCCATTATGATGGGGTTTATTCCTTCCTTCTCATGGTTACTCTCCAGAGCTTTCTCTATTTCTTATATCTTTCTTAGTGCTTCCCCCAACTCCCCCATGTGCACAGATTGATCTAGATGTCTTATTCCATGGTCATCAAGCCTATATCATGTAATAATATCTTGATTGATGTGTAAAGTGACATGATTTACCTCCCTTTGGATCCCCTCGAGAATTTATGCTTTGCAATAGTATATGATTTTGTTGTGTTGACTGCAAATTCTGTAATAAACCCTACAATAATGCTATCTAACTAGAAATCCATATCATGTGTGAATTTATTATTAACCCTATCCAATTGCGTAATGTTCTGAGGATTCCACTCTACTGGCCCAATCTTATTAGTCATATGGGTATCATTTAACCTCAATAACCATTCTTGTAATAACTCTGGAAAGTAACAAAAATAGGTTTCATGCAAATCACTAAACACATACCTCTACACGTACTAGCGTTGTGTATATCTGGAACCCTTATTATCTTTATGTGCAAACTCCAACTGCTTTGTCTCTAACCATATTTCAATCTCTTGATTCATATGATTCCATGGCCTGAACATCCCTTTCTACTATTTCATCTTCTTCACCAAAACCCCTTCTAGGTTGTCCTTCTAAGTTCCATCCAGCAACATAACCATTTATTGGATGTATGAGCTGACCCAGGTTCTACCTTAGTTCTCCAACAAAACCCTTTTCACCATCGGCCCTTCTGGTAAACCATAAGGCTACACCATGCACAATCCAGTCTCACTCGAGATGGTTTATGGGTGACTTCAGGACACAGATGTATGCATTCATGGAAGGGATTGGGGATGTTCCTTTCTACTATTGTTCTATTTTAACCTTAATTATACCATAACATTCATCACATCAATCATTTTATCCATTCAACAACATTCATTATACTAGTCCACGATGTCAAGAAACCCTAATAGATGCATTCATATAACCATTCATTCATAATAAAGCATGTAAAGAGAACACATCACACATAAATACACCATTTTTACCATGGTTCACCCCCCTAGGCTACGTCCACAAATATATTCTTATTATTTATTTATTTTCATCAAAATATTGTTTCGTGCATTACATCAGAAGTTATGAATGGTTCATGTGAGGCTGACCAACGTCACACCAATATCCACATGTTGTGACATGAACCTCATTTACATCTCTACATTGACTCCATCTGAGCTCTGCAACTCTCAACAATACAAACCTCCAACTCAAAAAGGAATCTCCAAAAGTAAGTTCTCTCTCTCCAAAAGGATACCAAAGATAATAATAATTCGATCTACCTCATACATATTCTACTTATACTACAAAATTGGGTTAAAACCCTTACATTATGACTCGAAACCCTAACTCTAAGTGGACTCCACTTTCCCACTTTCTAACTGCCTTCCAGGCGGTTGGTATTTGATCCAACCATTCCTTGCATTGATCTTCCTTCTTTCCTGGTGCATTTCTTCCTTTGTCATTTCTCATGCTTTATATTTTTTCTTTTCTGACACACGATTCTTCCTTTGGTCCATTTTGTGCTTAGCTCAAAAATGTATGCTCCAACAAAGATGGTGAACCTGTGAAGATTTTCTTAGATGGAACTGAAAAAATAGCTTCAAAGGCTTCTTTGAAATCCTTACCTATGAATACAGCACTGTCAAGAATGGATGATAGTGATGGTGGTTTTGGTATTGAACTTGACAGGGCTTATTCCTCCTCTTCTGAATCTGAATCTAAAGGCATGCATTGTCGCTTTACTACTCCGCTAGAACTAGAGACATCTATAATGGATGGAGTTTCTTGTTGAGAAATCAAAGGAAATTGATAGGATACCTCCGAGGCCCTTTTGAACCCTCTTCACACCAGGCCATGAAAAATCCTCCTTGTCCAAAGATTTTTCATGAAGGTAATATGGCAGTGGGGGACTATGAAACTTCTTAGAATATGCAGCACACGACCAAACAAAGGTGTCATCCATGTTCATCCCAAACCATATTTTTTTGGTGTGCCTTTCAAGTATGTCTTGCAGGATCTGCATATATTGTGTAGCGTTGATCAAGTCATTATACCAATGTAGGAAAGTGACATTCTTGAAGGATACATTTGTGTTATCGATTCTTTCCCTCCAAGTATCAAACAACATAGCAATTCTATTATCTAGGGTGAATGCTAACTCTCACACCTACGACAACCTCCAATTCCACATCACAAAGGAAATGAGGAGGTACCCAAATTAAATACCCTCCTCTATCATGCATATACATTCATGCTTGTAGCATCTCAACCATTAGGAGATTTCACTAATTTAGTTGTGTTCCCTACACATAGAAATTAGCCACTAACAAAGCATCCAGTGTGTATTCTCCTTTGGAATAGTTCTTCATCACCTTACCCACAATTAGATAGAATGTGCAACAAACTTTCTCATCGATGATTAGCTCAGTAAGAGCTTCGCAACCTCAACTCTTGTTACTGAAATTATCCTACAGGTTGAGCTCACCCTTTTTCCTGCTATTTTTCCCTGAACCTTGAAAGCCTTTCGTGATTTCCTATCCATCCATAAATAATCCTGTCAATTGATGGATTTCAATGACATGGATATGATACTCTCTATCTAGTTATAGAGATTCCTGTGCACCCAACTGATTAGGAATTTGGTACATCGTGCAACTTCACCTGTAGTGTTGAAAATTGGTAGATCTCAAAAATTCACCAAAGTGGACTCCCTAAGTGGAACATAGGAAGTTTATGATGCATATCTAACTCTCTAGATGGTAAGGACGAATATTCCATATTGGTATTAACCTAGATTTTGGGAAACAAGTCCCCATCTGAGAAAATGATATCAACCAGTCATTTTTTCTCCACTTTACCCTTTAATTCTCCCAAAATATCCACCTCGAGATCATGGATACATGTTGGAATAGAAATATATGGAACCTCACCCCTTATCAGTTGTAGCATGACCCATGGCTATAGTAGAGAGTTGGTACACAAACAGAATCAAAGGATGAGAACATTGATGCATGTTGGGCCCGAGATATGATCATCTTCATGACGTTATTATACACTTTTTTCCATATGTACATATGCATTTTTTATCTTTCAAAGGAGCTTTTTGAAGAACTTTATGGTAAAATGATACAATTGGCATGAGGTACATATAATTCATGTTTTGTGATTCAATCAAGTTTAATTTATCATATTTTATGGTTCCCAAGAGTTAATTCATGTTTTTCTGCTGTTATAGGGAAAAACGCACCATGTTTCTTGGTCCTGCACTTGTTTCGGCACTTGATCCAACACTTGTTCCAGTACTTGATCCGACACTCGTTCCAGCACACAGTATTGCACAAAAATGCAAGGCAAGTTGGCGGTTATGGTATTGGCGGCCAGTGGTGGAAAATCGAGCAAATGGGTTTTCTTTGTCATTGTCCCCTCCAGCTACTAAGCTCAAGACAACTCGATTTCAGTTGTCCAAAGAGGGTGATCTTTGGGTTCCTTCGTTTTGTTAGTTATGGATGCATTTAATGTAATCTGCTAAATTTAGATTTGGCTCGACCCTCCTGTGGTTGGACACCAGGGTTGTAATCTTATAAATACCAATAGGATGCTCATTAGATTGTTAACCAAGTATCATAAGCATCCGAATTTCCAGAAAAATGATTTTGCTCTGTTTCTAGTTTTACATTGCCATAATAGTGCCAAAGCTGTGTTTTTGGAATTTTATGGTGAATTTGGCCTACTAAAGTCGTGGTGTGCTTTTAGAGAGTGAAAACGACTTACTGGGGGGCCCACCAATAGTCTGGTAACTCTTTTCATGTTGATTTATGCATTTCTTAATTTAATTGCTCTTTCTTTATTTGTTGTACATGCATATTTTTATTTAGTTAATTAATTTGTTGTAGCTTAACTGATTTGCTTCTCTTTTACAGGTTAGAATGATGAGATGTATTAACATGCATTAATATCATAGATTAGAAAAGGCTCGCAAGTCTCTCTCTAACTATACTAACCCCGCATGTAGTTAGATGATAAATTGTGCTTTCTTTTATATTTTTACAGTCAATCTTAGAACAGATTTTTAATTAGAACATGGCATAGTTTTAATCTGAGCTTCTTCTAACAAAGATTGATGAATGGATAGATTTTCTTCCAGTTTTTGAATCATAGCTTGCTTACTTCATTTTTAGATAGATTTCACTTGCTTAGTTATTGGTTAAATGCAATTGTCAATTTAATTTTTAATATCATGTTTTCAATTTCTCTTTTCAGTCATTTTATTATCACGGCTTGAATGATTAAACTAGACATAGTATAGTTTCCTTTCACACAATTTCCTTTCATAGATTAAGATGCAATTGAATTTATTAATTAGATAATGATGATCTCATCA
>SNQJ01S0048614.1:0-13088 GCA_010110895.2 Picea sitchensis
TTTTGAATGGTCTCAGTGATACGGTATTCACCAAAGTTGCATATTGTAAATCCACTAAAGAGATTTGGGACAAGCTTCAAAATATTTATGAAGGAGATACAAAAGTCAAAGAAGCAAAGCTTCAAACTTACAGAGGTCAGTTTGAACAACTAAAAATGAAGGAAGATGAGAATATTGCAGTCTACTTCTTACGATTCGATGAAATAGTGAATGCAATCATAGGATTGGGAGAAGAAATCGAAGAATCTGTAATTGTTCAAAAGGTACTAAGGTCTCTTCCTATGAGATTTAACCCTAAGATATCAACACTAGAAGAAAGATCGGATCTAAACTCAATAAGCATGGGCTAACTACATGGAATCTTTACAGCATATGAAAAGAGAATTGAACAGGAAAATCCATATGTAAAAGAAGCAGCTTTCAAAGCATCCAAAAGATCAAAGAAAAAGAAAAAGGAACAAGAAGAATATAGCAATAGCAGTGACGTCCTGGAAGATGATGAAGAAGTGGCCAACTTCGTCAAAAGTCTGAACAAGGGAACCAACGGTAGGTATAGAGGTAAGCTTCCTTTAATTTGTTTTAATTATGATGGTATTGGTCATTTTGCTAACAAATGTCCTCATAATAAAAAAATAAATGATGAAGGTTACTCAAAAGGCAAACACACATATAAAGGCAAAAGAACTACAAAGAAAGTTTTCAAGAAAAACTTATGCACCAAAGAAGACATCTCATCATCAGATGAAGATGAAGTCAATGACATTGAGATAGGAAGAGTCATATTCATGGCAGTAAAAGACTTTGACAAAGAAGACTCTGAAGAAGAATATGAAGAAGCTGAAGAAGAATATGAAGAATTCGAAGAAGAAATTGAAGAGGCAGAAGTTGACTATCAAGAATAATTAATGTGTTCCGTAGAAGTTATCAGAAGAGAAAAGAAGAAAAACAAGAGACTACAAGCATAAATAGACAAGAAAAAGGACACTCGAGAACTAGAACAAATGATCAAAAAATTGAAGGTTCAAATAGAAGAAGATAAAATAATTGAAGAAGCACTCAAAGAAAAGCTAGAAGAAAAGGACAAAATCTTTGGAAACTTGGAAGCAGAGATTGTCACACTAAGAAAGGATATTCAAAAGAAAAATATGCAGAATAGCTCAAAAATTTTGGATGACATTATCAATAGTAAAAAATCTCATCTTGACAAGACCGAACTTGGATATAATCAGACATAAAAGGGATCAAGCTCCAAAACAACAGAGCAAGAAACATATCCAAAAATCTATGTAGAAACAATCAAAGGGGATATAAGGATATACAACGAAGATTACAAGGATACTCCTCCACTAAGAAGAGTCAGATTTCAGAATCAACAATAGACAGATAGGCCTCAAGAAGAAGAAGGATTCATAAGAGAACCTCCTTTCAGAAGATCTTCAACTCCTAGGTATCAAACTATATTTTTTGGTTTATGTTATGCATGTAATAATTTTGGACATAAAGTTGTGAATTGCAGAGCTAACAACAGGAAAAATAACAAATTTGAGAGTCATACACAAAGGGGTTATTCAAGAAGACCTAGTGAAACACTGTAAAACCCTATTTCCCCGAGTCCGTAAATATAACTATATGGGCCGAGGAACTATGGAAAACTTAAAAGTGTGAATGTTTGATTTGATGGACCTTGTGTAGAAGGTCGATGGATGTAAATTATGATTATTTTAATAGAAAATGTTACATATTGCATGACTGTTGAAAGAGGGGATGTGCTAAGAGAGAGACCATGATTGCTAATGAAAAGGTGGTGGAGGGAACCTAGAAAGGTTGCGTTAACCTCCACCGAACTAGTACCATGCTGGAATTAATTTTCTTAGATCAGAACAACCCTTTGACTGGGAATGAATTCCTGTCAGGTTGGCAGGTGGGAAGGCCTCCTCAAGAGTTAATGAGGGATGGGGTAGACTTCCCATCGGTAAGGCTTCCGTACTTGACCACAGACTGGGGGATTCGAGCCACACACAATCTTGACAAGGAAGGCAAGTAAGGAAGGTGGTGGATAGGGGGAGACCTGCGAAGAATGCAAAGATGGGAGTAGAGCTCTCAGGTCCGAGGAAGGATTAAAAGCGAAGAAAGTGAGTTCTGATCATGAAAAAATTAGAGATTGAACCAGGAGAAGGAGAGTAACCTTCGTCCTGATCTATTTTATGTATTGGGAGAAGGAGAGTAACCTTCATCCCTAACTTCCATTGAGATGGAAGTAAGAGATCGAATCTCGAAAGCATCGTGGCTTAAGCTTGGGGATGGCCAGTGATAAATCCATGGGGAGTGATTGAGCCTATGGTTGGGTGGAAATGAGCACCCCTTTCAGCAGTCGCATCACACTCTATGGTTCTGATAAGTGTTTTCTTGCCTTATGTTTTTGAATTGTAAATAATGGATGCATGTGTATATTTACTTATCTATAAAGCTTGCTTTTTCTGTATTAAATGATTAATTTACGAATATGCGTTTGTTTCCTTGAGAACCTATAATTCCACTTGGAGTTCCATGCACCCCGGTTTAATCACTTGAAAGTGTTTTCATCATCATCCTAGAGCCGAGTGAGTACTTCCCTAAATGCGAATATTGAACCCCGCAATCCATGCAAGGATAGAGTCTGTTAAGCTCAGGAGAGGTAGGGAATATATGCACAAGTTCTCTCTCTGTGCGGTAATAAGAAACCCAGAACCACATAAGTCATAAACCTGATGAAGGAGAGCAATAGTTGTGCCGAAGATCCCTCTATGTGTTAAGTCTAGGAGTAAGAGCGTAACGCTCCTAAGTCCTTCATAACCGACGAAGCTCGGGAGGGTTTGCGAGATTTAGGTATCAAAGGGGAAGGACATTTCGTTTGAAATACAAATGAACAAGATCCATTTGGGAGGATCTAAGGTCTACCACGACCACCAGATTCGAAGAAGGAGAGAAGGCATTAACGTCGCGACTACTTTAGTCTTAGCAAATTCGCACATCAGGAGAATCGCACGTTGGCATGACTAAAATCCCAAAACAAGAAGTTGCGATGTCATTGGGTCCATCCATCAAGGAGGACACATGGCGAGAGCTCAACATTTCACTGACTCGTAGAGAAAGAAGGTCAAAGAACATAACTGTTCAAACTTGCGATTTGCGAAACCGTGATTTGATCATGGTCGTCCATCAAGGAGACACGTGGTGAGAGCTCAACATTTCGCTGAATCAGAGAGAAACAAGGTTGAGGAACATAACTGTTCGAACTTGTGATTTGCGAAACCATAATTTGATCATGGTCGTCCATCAAGGAGACACGTGGTGAGAGCTCACCATTTCGTTGATTCACAGAGAAAGAAGGTCAAGGGACATAACTGTTCAATGTCTCACGATTTGCGTAATCGTGATTTGATCATGGTCGTCCATCAAGGAGGACACGTGGCGAGATCTCAACATTTCACTGACTTGTAGAGAAAGAAGGTCAAAGAACATAACTGTTCGAACTCACGATTTGTGAAAATCTGATTTGATCGTGGTCATCCATCAAGGGGAGTGGCGAGAGCTCAACATTTCACTGACTCGCAGGAGAGAAAGGTCAAAGAGGGAAGTTGTGAGAACTCATGACACGTGAAATTACGACGTGCTTTAGAGTTAGGCCCCAGGTCATAGTCAATGTTCACATGGATGGAGGCCAAAGGGGGAGCTAAGGAATGTTAGCCCCTTTCGGAGCTTGGGAGTTGGAGGAGTTGGGGCACCTTGCATCAAAAGCCCCAAAGTTGCAAAATGCGACGCACCATTTAGGTTAAGTCTGTGGTCATGGGAAAGGCCACGTGAGCCGAGGGAGATAACGATCATTAGGCCCTTTCAAAACTCGAGAGTTGGGGAGTCAAGGGTGGCCCATACGTCGAAGTCCCAACATGTGAAGTCTCAAAACCCTTTTGTGTAGGCGCGTGGTCACAACTCGTGGTCGCGTGGAGGTGAAGCTCGCGCTTGGCGCTTAGTCACATAGGTAGAGATTCATAAAGAGGACCCATGGATTTGTTTAAATAGAGGTCCCAAAAGGGAATCGAAAAGTCACTCCAGCTTAACAGGGTTAAGAACAATCCTTGACCAGGGGGTTGTACTGATCCCCTGACCTTCGAAAATTAGGAACCATGAATGGAGTTTCTGTCCTTTAAGAAAAACAAAAGAAAAATTTGTTTTTCTCGTTGTGGGTGTGTTACAAATTGGTATCAGAGCACGGTTACAACACTTGGCCTACTTGGGCTCATGGACAAGTCATTTAAAAACTCTATTTGGAGTACTTTCAAGAGAGTGACACTCTACCTTATCTCTTTTTAAGAAGTCTGGTTAAAAATGTTATTAAAGAAAAGAATGAAACTTTCTACTATGTGTATGCATTTAAGAAATTGAACCATGTAAATTTCATGAACTAATAGAATGTTAGCTAACAATAAGTGTTTTTAGCAACACTTGAACAATCAGTGAATCACGGGAAGACTCCAATACTAAAGGATGGTGATGTGTCATGAAGTGGGGGATGGCTCCCACAATAGAGACGAGGAATCTGACGAAAGTAGGGTGGTGGAAACCCCTCCAGATCTGGCTGAAATTGTAAGGAGCCTCAGGGGTGAGTTACAGAGTTTCAAGGCTGACAACGAGATATTAATAAAGGAGCAATAGAAACAAACATAAATTAGCGTAGTCTTGCTACAGAGCTTATCTGACATATAGAGGAAACTGCAACACGAACCTGCGACCATTCATGTGGACTGACGAAACAAGAAGAGAGGTCAGATTCCACCTGAGATCCGAAAACATGACTCCATAAGTGACCCCACTGGGAGAAGTACCGCGAAGAAGGTCCAACCTAGAGGAAAGGGACACTCATTGGGAGAGTACTCTGGAAAGGAAGATGACAACCCTGAAGGGTATTCTAATAGTAGGGCTAGCTCGCATTCTTAGAGGAAAGGGATACTCATCGGGAGAGTCCTCTGGAAAGGAAGATGACAACCCTGAAGGGTATTCTAATAGTAGTGCCAGCTTGCATTCTCAGAGGAAAGGAAAGAAATGGAAGCGTTTCAAAACCTGTGGTCCCGAAGAGTTCAAGAAATCGAAACCACCCTCTTTCGACGGAGAGATTAAGAAGGGAGAAGAAGCGGAAGCTTGGCTTCTTGGTTTAAATAAGTATTCCAGAGTCCATGACTACTCTGAAAACTTGAAGGCTCGAATATCCATATTCAACCTAAATGGAAAGGATTCCAAATGGTGGGAAGACCTTAGGAATGTGAAAGGAGTCCATGAGAAGGACTTATCATGGAAACAGTTTGAGAAATACTTCAGGAAGCAGTATCTATTAGAAAAATACATGGATGGGAAAACTAAGGAATTCTATGAACTCCGACGGGGGAGCTCACCATAGAGGAATTTGTCAATAAATTCCTCTAACTACTGAGGTATGTAACCTACATATAAGATGAAAAAGAAAAAATGCAGTGGTTCATCAGTGGGTTACCTCAGACCTACCAGGATAGGATTGATTTTGACGAACTAAGGACCTTAGAAGAATCTATTTGAAAGGCGAGGTATTGTTATGAATAGTTTGCGAGCAAGGCAAGACCCCACGAGGACTGGAAGAAGAAGAGTATTTTAGGATTCTAGAAGAAAATGTTTAACTCCTCAAGATTTAAGAACTATGGAAAAGACTCTATGGGGAGCCTTCCTTCTAGAAGTGTATATCAACAAAATTTCCCCTCTCAAAGTGGAAATAGACCTTTTCAGACAGTCCCAACAAAGACCAATAACCTAAAGAAGGAACCCTTAAAATGTTGGGGTTATGGAGAAAATCATAGATTGAGGGACTGCCCAAATAGACAACAAAATAGTAAGGGGGTCTACAATATCCAAGAAGCTACCACCGTCAATGATGTGGCTAGGAGCATGCCACGAATCTATGCAGCCCTAGACAATAATCAAGCCGATTACAAAGCTTCAGTAGTGGAGCTGGAAGGTACGATCACCAACCATCCAATTTCTATTTTAATTGACCCAGGCTCTAATTTGAGTTATGTATCCCCTCAGACTGCCAATAAGTGTAAACTATAACCAATTAGACATGTTAAACCATGGTTGGTACAACTATCCACTGGGACCAAAAGAAAGGTGGCAGAGGCCATACCAGCCTGCCAATTCATCATGGGTGGAAAGGGGGAAATATGACCCTCCAAAGGACTTCAGAAACCTGTCTCAGTGAGACAAATATCGACCCTTCAAATGAAGAAATATTGCAAAAAGGGGTGTTCCTTATATGCAATACAGGTGTTGGAATTCATTGAGGATGACAAACCAAACCTATAGGACCACCCCATATTAAGAGAATACAAGGACGTGTTCCCTGGAGAAGTATCAGGTCTACCTCCAAGAAGGGATATTGATTTCTCGATAGAGCTCACACCAAGAGCGGTACCAACATCTAGAGTGACGTATAGGATGAGCATGCTAGAGCTAGTTGAGCTCAAGCTACAACTAAAGGAGATGATGGACAAAGGCTACATCCGACCCAGTGTATCTTCGTGGGGAGCGCCCATCCTATTTAAAAAAAAAAAAGATGGTACACTCCGGTTGTGCATAGATTACAAACAACTCAATAAGACAACCATAAAGAACAAATACCCCTTACCCAGAATAATGACTTGTTAGATCAACTGAGAAGCACTACCATCTTATCGAAGATCGACTTGAGGTCTGGATACCACCAAGTCCGGATTAAGGATGAAGACATCCACAAAACAACCTTCAGAATGAGGTATGGTCACTATGAATTCGTGGTGGTTCCATTTGGGTTAACCAATGCCCCCGCCATTTTTATGTGCTTGCTGAATAATGTACTCAACAAATTTCTGGACAAATTTGTATTGGTTTTCATTGATGATATCCTAATATACTCCAAGAACGAGGAGGAGCACGAGGAACATCTTAGACTCGTACTTCAAGTACTAAGAGAGCATCAGTTCTACACTAAGTTTAGCAAGTGCGACTTCTTTCAAAAGAAAGTCCATTACTTAGGCCATGTCATTTCTAAGGAAGGGGTGGCAGTGGACCCTGATAAGATCAGATCTATTATGGAATGGCCTACCCCAAAGGATGTATCAGATATCAGATCCTTCATGCGCTTAGCTGGATATTATAGAAGGTTCATAAAAGGATTTTCCAAGATTGGTTGTCCAATCACTTCCCTTCAGAGAAAGGGGATCAAATTCATTTGGACATCAAAATGTGAAGAAAGATTTCAGGAACTGAAATACCTCCTAACCCATGCACCCATGCTAAAGATTGCAAACCTGGATAATGATTTCCTCGTATGTACAGATGCCTGCAAGGAAGGACTCGAAGGAGTCCTTATGCAAGAGGGATGTGTAATTTCCTATGCGTCCTGAAAATTAAATAAACATGAGATCAATTATGTGACCGGTGACCTAGAGTTGGTTTCCATAGTACATGCTTTAAAAATGTGGAGGCACTACCTCTTGGGAAGGAGATTTTTGCTTATGAAAAACCATTGTGGGTTGAGGCACCTATTTGATCAATCGAAACTCAACGCTAGACAAGCTAGGTGGATGGCTCTCCTAAGTGAATTCGATTTCAAAATCAAACACATAAAAGGAAAGGAAAATAGGGTGGCCAATTCCCTTAACAAAAGTATAAAAACAATTCATCTAGAAATAATAAGCACCTGTGAAACAAATCTCAGGGAAAGAATCAGAAATGCATAAGAGACAGATGTATTCTTTAAGACCGTGACCTCATACCTAATACAAGAACCTATAGGGATGAAGTATGAAGGCTACCAAATGCTTGAGGAAGGGCTACTGACTTACAAAAATAGATTGTATATTCCAAACTGTGATGACTTGAAGAGATTCATAATGGATGAACTGCATAAGAGACCATATACTAGTCACCCAGGATATCAAAAGATGATCACGACCACTAGGAAACAATTCTATTGGCTTGGGTTGAAGAAAGACATATCTAACTATATAGCTAAGTGCCTAGAGTGCCAACAAGTTAAGGCAAAACACCGACATCCAACAATATTGTTACAACCCCTACCAATCCCAGAATGGAAATGGGAAACCATCTCCATAGATTTCATCACTGGACTACCAAGTTCGACCAAGAAAAATGATGCCATCATGGTTGTGGTGGATAAGCTAAGAAAGTATGCTCATTTCATCCCTATCAAGTCAACTTGTAAGGCCATATATATTGCCAACATCTTCATGAAGGATATATTTAGACTGCATGGCATGCATAAGGAAATTTTGTCTGACTGAGTTACCAAGTTCACTTCAAGAGATACCAAGTTCACTTCAAATTTTTGGAGATCCCTAATGGTCGGTCTGGAGACAAAATTGCTATTCAGTACAACTTATCACCCTCAAACTGATGGATAGAAAGAAAGAGTAAACCAAATAGTAGAAGACATGCTAAGGATGCATGTAATGCATCAACCTAAGAAGTGGGAAGACTACCTACCATTGGTAGAGTTTTCCTACAACAACAGTTATCAAGAATCCTTGAAGATGAGCCTTTTTGAAGTCTTCTATGGTAGACAATGAAAGATTCCAATCAGTTGGAGAAATCCAATGGATAGAATTACAATCGAACCCGACATGCTGAAAGAAATGGAACAACAAGTGGTTCAGATAAGACAAAATTTGAAGATTGTTCAGGATAGACAGAAAAGTTACGCCGACAGAAATAGAAATCCCAGAGAGTTCACAACCGGAGACCATGTCTATCTTAGAGTTAGACCCAAGAAGAGTTCCCTGAGAATGGGATCCTATGCCAAATTAGCACCTCAATATTGTGGACCCTTTGAAATCTTAGATAGAGTGGGAACCGTAGTTTATTGACTAGCACTTCCTCCCACTGTAAAGGCACATAATGTTTTCCATGTTTCATTATTAAAGAAATATGTACATGATACTAATCATACAAATGACTGGTCTATGATCCAGGTGGATTCGGAGGGAGAATTCCTGCGAGAATCCCAATGCATATTAAACAGGAAGGAAACCTCACTTAGGAACCGAACCATTGCACATGTCAAGGTGCAATGGAAACACTTTGGCCTAGATCAGGCTACGTGGGAAATGGAAGATGCCATGAGACATGCATATCCGATTTTGTTTACTTCAGTACATACATATCATGTTGATAGATAGAACATTGAGAATGATGATTCCTTTAAGGGGGAGGGAATTGTAACACCCTATTTCCCCTAGTCTGTAAATATAACTATATGGGCCGAGGAACTATGGAAAACTTAAAAGTGTGAATGTTTGATTTGATGTACCTTGTGTAGAAGTTCGATGAATGTAAATTCTGATTATTTTAATAGAAAATGTTACGTATTGCATGAATTCTGAAAGAGGGGATGTGTTAAGAGAGAGACCACTATTGCTAATGAAAATGTGGTGGAGGGAACCCAAAAAGGTTGCATTAACCTCCACCGAACCAGTACCATGCTGGAATTAATTTGCTCAGATCAGAACAACCCTCTGACCAGGAATGAATTCCCATCAAGCTGGTGGGTGGGAAGGCCTCCTCAAGAGTTAATGAGGGATGGGGCAGACTACCCATCGGTAAGGCTTCCAGACCTGACCATGGACTAGGGGATTCGAGCCACACACAATCTTGCAAAGGAAGGCAAGTAAGGAAGTGTGGTGGACAAGGGCAGACCTGGGAAGAATGAAGAGACAGGAGTAGAGCTCTCGGGTATGAGGAAGGATTAAAAGCGAAGACAATGAGTTCTAATCATGGAAAAATTAGAGATTGAACAAGGAGAAGGAGAGTAACCTTCGTCCTAATCTATTTTCTGTATTGGGAGAAGGAGAGTAACCTTCATCCCTAAATTCCATTGAGATGGAGGTAAGAGATCAAATCTAGAAAGCATCGTGGCTTAATATCGGGGGTGGCTAGTGATAAATCCATGGGGAGTGACTGAGCCTATGGTTGGGTGGAAACGAGCACCCCTTTTAGTAGTCACATCACACTCTATGGTTCTGATAAGTGTTTTCTTGCCTTGTTTTTTTGAATTGTAAATAATGGATGCATGCGTATATTTACTTATCTATAAAGGTTGCTTTTTATGTATTAAATAATTAAGTTATGAATATGCATCTGTTTCCTTGAGAACCTATAATTCTGCTTGGAGTTCCATGCGCCCTGTTTTAATCACTTGAAGGCATTTTCCCCAGGGAATTTCATCACCGTCCTAGAGATGAGTGAGTACTTCCCTAAATGTGGATATTAAAACCTGCAATCCCTGGAAGGACGAAGTCTGTTAAGCTCAGGAGAGTTAGGGAAGATATGCACAGGTTCTTTCTTTATGCGATAAGAAGAAACCTAGAACCACTTAAGTCCTAAACTTGATGAAGGAGCACAATAGTTGCACCGAAGATCCCTCTTTGTGTTAAGTCTAGGAGTAAGAGCATAAGTCTCTTAAGTCCTTCATAACCAATGAATCTCGGGAGGGTTAGCAAGATTTAGGTATCAAAGGGGAAGGCCATTTTTTTTGAAAGACAAATGAACGAGATCCGTTTGGGAGGATCCAAGGTCCGTAACGATCGCCAGATTCAAAGAAGGAGAGAAGGTGTTAATGCATCGACTACTTTAGTCTTAGAAAATTCGCACATCAGGAGAATCGCATGTTGGCACTAATAAACTCCCAAAACCAGAAGTTGCAATGTCATCGGGTTTGTCCATCAGGGAGGACACATGGTGAGAGATCAACATTTTATTGACTCACAGAGCAAGAAGGTCAAAGAACATAGCTGTTCGAACTCGCGATTTTCAAAACTGCGATTTGATCATGGTCATCCATCAAGAAGACACATGGCGAGAGCTCAACATAACTATTTGAACTAATGATTTGAAAAACCGCTATTTGATAATGGTTGTCCATCAAGGAGACATGTGGCTAGAGCTCAAAATTTCATTGATTTGCAGAGAAAGAAGGTCAAGGGACATAACTATTCAAACTCGTGAATTGTGAAATTGCGATTTGATCATGGTCGTCCATCAGGGAGGACAAGTGGTGAGAGCTCAACATTTCACTGACTCACAGAGAAAGAAGGTGAAAGAACATAACTGTTTGAACTCTCGATTTGATCGTGGTCATCCATCAAGGACACACATGGTGAGAGCTCAGCATTTCACTGACTCGCAGGAGGGAAAGCTCAAAGAGGGAAGTTGTGAGAACTCGCGACACACGAAATTCCGATGCGCTTTATAGTTAGGCCCGAGGCCATAGTGAATGGTCACATGGATGGAGGCCAAAGGGGGATCTAAGGAACATTAGCCCCTTTTGAATCTCAAGATTTGGAGGAGTTGGGGTGCCTTGCATCGAAATCCCTGAAGTCGTGAAATGCGACATGCCATTTAGGTTAAGCATGTGGTCATGGGAATGGCCATGTGAGTAGAGGGAGCTAACGGTTGTTAGGACCTTTTAGAAATCGGGAGTTGGGGAATCAAGGGTGGCCCATATGTCGAAGTCCTGACATGTGAAGTCTCAAAACCCTTTTGTGTAGGTGCACGGTCACAACTCGTGGTCGCATGGAGGTGAAGCTAACGCTTGGCACTTAGTCACATAGGTGGAGTTTCATAAAGAGGACCCTTGGATTTGTTTAAATAGAGGTCCCAACAGGAAATCAAAGAGCCACTCCAACTCAATAGGGTTAAGAACGATCCTTGACCAGGGGGTCAAACTGATCTCCCGACCTTCCAAAATTAAGAACCATGAATGGAGTTTCTGTCCTTTAAGAAAAACAAAAGAAAAACTTGTTTTTCCCGTCATGGGTGTGTTACAAACATAGAGAAGAAGTTACAACATGTTTGAATATTTGAGCACTGAAGTGGAATGTTACAAATGTAACAATTTTGGACACATGGCCAAAGATTGCAGAATGGCAGTCCCTCCTAAAGAACCTCAACATAATAACAACAGTCACAGAAAAGAACCTCAGAAAATGACATGGATAAGAAAGCAAGATCAATATAACAATGAAGAATGCACAATCGCTCTACAAGCTAAGTAGAAGAAATGTGATTGGTATGTTGACAATGGGTGTTCAAAACATATGAAATGTGATAGAGACAAGTTTCTTACATTATGAAAGGAAAGAGATGGATCAGTCTCCTTCAAAAATGATGATTCATCCAAAATAATTGGAAAAGGCATAGTTCGAATTGGGAACAAGAATGAAAAGATAGAAAATGTTCTACTAGCAGAAGACATAAACATAATATTCTAAGTGTAATTCAAATGTGTGACCATGGTCATAAATTTACTTTCGATTCACAAAAGTGTGAGATATGAAAATAAGGTTCAGGGAAATTGGTCACTACAGCCGCAAGAACTTCAAGCAACATATATGTGTTAAGTGAAATTGGAAATGAAAAGTGTTATCTAGGAAAGGAAGATGAAAGTTAGCTATGGCACATAAGAATGGGTCACATACATTTTGATAACCTTGTCAAAGTCCACAAAAGAGAAGAAGTCATAGAAATGCCCCAGATCACGAAACCAACCAACACTCTATGCAAGCATTGTCAATAAGGAAAACAAACAAAGACCTGGTTCAAATCAAAGGAATATTCAATGACAAGACCACTGGAAATTGTGCATACCGATCTAGTTGGACCAACTAGAACAAAGAGATTAAAAGGTGAGAAATACGGGGAGCATGAGTGATATGATTTCAGTATTGCATCAGATTGTTTCCATTAATGCCAAAGGGGGATATTGTTGATTAAGGTTGGTTGTCATTGATGTCAACCCTTGAAGAAATCCCCGTAGCACAGAGGTTAAGTAATGGACCCAAGATTGTTTGATGTAAATATGACTCTTTATTGTCTTGTCATGGTTGATAATAAGTAGAAATGGATGAACTCCAAAGTCATCCCCTTATGGTGAAATCCCTCACGGGAAGACGCTTTGCAGATTGAGTTATCCCAGAAGTATGGTTAGAGAACCCATGCTTATTTGTGGAATAATGAGATGAAGGTTAGTG
>SNQJ01S0048614.1:13098-25670 GCA_010110895.2 Picea sitchensis
CACAGGCACCGACCTGTATATCAGAGAACCAATGTTCTCCCTTGCACCACCCTGCCACCCTAGTTTCTCTGGCTACAACCAGATGGAAGCTACAATTCCCTGTGTTCAAGCACCCACTTGAACCTCTGAGGAAAACAATCCTCCCTAGCACCTCCCTACCACCCTGAAATATCAATATTTTCTACTGAAACTTATTACAGTGATATAATGTTCATCAATGGCTTACCAGTCTCATCACTGTTCTGCTACACTGCCCTGCTCTGTCTGCCTCAATGTCTTCTTGCACACATGCCTTGGGCTTTCTGTTCTTCTGCCTTTTATGCTTTGTGCACCATGTCCATTCAATGCACCATTATTATTCTATGTATTTCAGCTGTTGCACATTGCCTCCTTCTACACGCCTGAATCACTCTCAACAACAACACTCATCTCTTCTTTGTTCTGCATTCTTATAGTCTTTGTGCACCTTGTGCATACTATATGCGCAATGCTTCTGCATGCTCTACACCCCGCCATTGTTCTCCACATTGGGATATTCACTACCACTCCACATTACCACCGCTTCACTCCCTCGAGCATCAACACACTCTCTCTGTTCTGCATGTTCTCCTCATGTCGAGTCCTCTTCCTGATCATGATGGAAATTCCTCATCTTTTCTGGTGGTTAAAACCATGCGTCCATCATCACTGGGTGTTATTCCAAGATTCCTTAGCCTCTCCAGCAGTTGAGACTCTTCGTCTTCTCTGTCACAGTCGAGCTCATTCCCTCTGTTGCAGTTCTAGGATCCAATGGTCTTACATCTGTCAATAGCCTCTATGAAAAATATTCATGCCACTGGAAGATGCCTTGAGACTCTTCATCTTCTATGGCGATCACCCTGAAGTCTCTTCGAGTCCTCTGGCAGAAACCATCAGTCATTTCTAGTAGTTACACTGTGAACCTCCAAGAAAATGCATCAGCAACTGAATCACCAACCGTCCAAGAGTCATGATTCCATTCTACTAACTGAATCGTAACTGATCGATTAACTGTGAAGAGAATCAATAGCCCTTCAATCAGATTTCCAAGTACCCAACACTGTTGGATTACAAGAACAGGGTCTCACGTTGATTTTGCCATTTCACATTTCGACATTTTGACATTTCAACATTCCTGTGGTGAAGAGTCTCAACTCTTCATGTTACGATCACCGAAAAGGAGATTAACTTGGTGCTAGCTCCTCCCTCTCACATGACCACTGACGGTGACCACAACCTACACCAAAAGGTGTTTTCGCATTTCGACATTTCGACATTTCGGCATTCCTGTGAAGAAGTGTCTCGACACTCCAAGTCGCAATCCCTGAAATGGAGCCAGATCAACGGTCCACAAGACTTCATAATCTAATCCCTTCTTTTCTTAATCGAACAACTGATGAGATTTTGGCATTTTTCCCTTCGAGTCATCGTGGCTCCAACATTATAAAATTCACGATCACAAAATCTTCGAAGTGATCGGACGATTCACATAACCCACTGAGATGGACGGCTGACGGGATTTCAGAGTTATACCTTTCGGGTTTTCGAGACTCACAATAGTCCCTTTCGACATTTCAGAGTTCAAGACTTCATGATGGTGGAGTTTCTGCTTGCTATGTAAAACCACGAAATAGAAAGTTCTGATGTGACGTAAACCTGCTGACGTCACACGTGGATTGACACATGCCAAATAGCTGCCACGTGTCACTCTGATTCGTGACTTACATGTGCTTGAAATGTTGAATCAGCTTGACACTTGTCATTGCCTGATTGTGCCACGTGTCCTTAGCTGACGTGGTTTGTTGATGTGCCTGTTTCATGATTTCGGGGTTCGCTACTTCAAAGGTTAAAGTTCCTTTGATCTTTGATTTCCCAGTCTGTGAAACTCCGAAATGGAGTCTTTGTTGATGTGCCTCTTTCAAGATTTTGGGGTTCTCTACTTCAAAGGTTAAAGTTCCTTTGATATTTGATTTCCTGGTCTACGAAACTTTGAAATGGAGTCTTTGTTGATGTGCTTGTTTTGGTATTTCGGCGTTTCTCATTTCGCAACTTCGAGACTCTTATGATGAAGAGTCTCGACTCTTGACTCCTCCAACTCCCAGTATCCGAAACTATGAAATGGAGTTTAAGTCGTGGTTTCGCATTTCGTGATTTTATGCCGTGAGTTGCTTCCTTGATTCCTGGAGTTTATGCTTCTGAATGAGATCCAACGATCACATGTTGAACTTTCCATTGCCATGCCATTATCCCTGCGCTGCTGGTCGTGATCTTTGCCATCAATGACAAACACGCATACTATGCACTATCTCTTCTGATCTTATTGAGCTTTCTCTACTGCGTCTTCCCAAAATACTTCTGATGCCCGCCCGACACATTCTTCTTGTACTTAAGACATCGTCATTGTTGTACTTGCCATCAATGACAAGAATACACTGCCTGTAAAACATGCCAACATATTGAAGATTGCAGACTCAGATGAAGATTTTGTTTTGTGCACTGATGCATCAAAGGAAGGGCCTGGTGGAGTCCTTAGTCAAAAATATCATGTGGTATGCTATGAGTCCAGAAAACTAAAGAGCATGAAAGGAATTATGCTACACACGACTTGGAGTTAGAAATGATTGTACATGCATTAAAAATGTGGAGACATTACCTCATGGGTAAGAAATTTGAGCTAAGGAAAAATCATTGTGGTCTGAAACATTTGTTTGGATAACCAACATTAAATGCCAAAAATACTAGATGTTTGGAATTCCTTAGTGAATATGACTTTGAAATTAAGCATATAAAAGGAAAAGAAAACCAAGTGGCTGATGTACTTAGCATGAGAGGTCATGAAGTGCATATTGAAACCATCAACATGTATAGGACTAATCTAAAAGATCAAATTATTTCAACAACAAATTTAGATCAATGATATTTGAAAATAAAAGAAACATTACATGAACAAGTTAATTTTCAATAGAAATTTAATTTTTATGAGCTGAACGAAGATGGAATTCTCATGTACAAAGGAAAAAGTATATGTTACGAATTCCAATGAGCTGAAAAATGCAGTTTTGAAGGAAATGCATAACGTGTCATATGTCGGGCATCCAAGATAATTGGGGACATGCTTAGGATGTATGTGATGGACCGATCATCAAAGTGGGAATATTATATTCATTTGGTTGAATTTTCCTACAATAACGAGTATGAGGTCTCATTGAAAATGAGTCCATTTGAAGCATTATATGGCATAAAATATAACACACTGTTGAGTTGGGATAATCCAATAGTCAGAGCAGTTGTTGAGCCATATTTGTTAAAATAAATGGAAGAGAAGATGATAAAGATCAAGAAGAATTTAAAGGCTACCCAGGACAGGAAGAAAATTTATGTATACAAGAATAAAGTGTTTAGATATTTTAAAGTTGGAGAACATGTGTTCTTAAAAATGAAGGAGAACAAAAGTTTGCTAATATTAGGAAGTTTCCCGAAGTTGGCAGCGAGATATTGTGGGCCTTTTGAAATATTAGAAAAGATAGGGCTAGTTGCATACATGTTAGAATTATCTTCATCCATGCGAGTGCACAATGTATTTCATGTATCATTATTAAAGAAATATGTGCCTTATCCTAACCACATAATTCATTGGAATGTGATCTAGGTGGAGCACGAAAGGGATTTCTGGGTGAAACTACTACACCTCTTGGACCGAAAAGTCAAAGTTCTCAGGAACACATATATAGTGTTGGTAAAGATTCAATGGACCTGCTATGGTCCTGAAGATGCTACATAAGAGCATGAATAAAACATGCAGGAAGAATACCTGTAAATTTATGACAATTTTGAAGAAAACATAATGCAAGACTCCATTTTGAGAAGTTATAATTCCTAAACCACATCTCAGAGTCCTATTCAACCGTGCTGGGGACCCTAATAAAATAATGGCTCATTCCTTGGGTTAATATTGATAAACGAATGGTACACTCAGATTATCCATGATAAATGGATGGTGCATTCCTTGGGTCAACGAGTTGAGAGGAATAAGAGATTATGGTTGGAACTACTGCTGGATTTGTGAAAGTGTAGAATTTTATTTTCTAATTATTGTGATGTAAATTTGTATATATGAATATTGACATAGTGTTCACTGAGGACGATGCTTAATTTTAGGGGATGGGGAAAGTAATTTCCCCATTATAATCCCTAGTTTAATTAATACTTATGTAGATATAATGTGTGGCTATGAACAACGCGATGTAATATGCAAATTGTATTCTATGTTTTAATAATAAAATGTGATGTTGGTTGCTAAGGGGACATGGAAAGAGATGGGGGATGAATTGATTCACAAGAGAGGGGAGGGTCTAAGGGAATGCCTAAGAGGGGTCCAGAGGGGAATTACCAATGTTTAATTATTCACCCACATTCATGAATTTTATTATGTCTATGAATTAAACTCTAGTTCCTGATTGAGTGTTCCCAAAGCCAATCATTAAATGCATGTAAGAGGGTGGGTGTGAAAAGTCACATCCCATGGTTATTGGGAGCATGGGGGCCGAGTACACTCAGCTTGGGGAAGTGTGTGAGTCAAGCAAGTAAGACAAAGAGAGGAAAATTCGTATGGACAGCTACAATAGTTTTACATAATCAGTTTTTGTGCATGAAGAGGAAGGAGAGAGAATAAAAGAGAGCTTGGAGCTAGAAAATCCATGGAGAGAAAATTATAGAGTATGCTAAAGCGTATCTAGAGAATTTTAGAGATGAATATTGAAGAAACAGGTTGTCGATTCTGAAGAGTGGACTCATGAGTGAGTTGCACTAAAACAATAAGTGTTTGCTGGTAGTTTTTCCTAGCAGTGAATTCCCTTGAGGTCCCAGCTGAGAGATTCCTAGCTACATGTTCTAGAGAGACCCTGATAAACGAATGGGATGCCCAAGGGAATAAGATCAATGAAGGGGTACAATCCTTGGGTCAGGTAGGTCAAGACGAAGAGAGCTAGTGGAAAATCATGATAGTTGTAGGAGAATACTAGTGGGTTGTGGGATTTTTGATCTATGAGTGGACAATGAGAGACCACCCTCTTTTGTGGATTTCTTGCCTCATCTCAAGAGTGACTGGCTATTGAGATTTGGAACAATCATTTTATGGTTGGGTGGAACGTCTATCCCAAGCAGCTGGTTGCACAATTGATTATAAACGATAAGTGTTTTTATCTTTGTATGTGTTGTGTTTATGAGTTAAATTGTTGTGCATGAAATCTCTATATTTGAGAAGAATTTATATGCTGCTATGTTGGTTTATTAGCTGCATTTGATGTCTAATTTATCATGTTGTAGATAAATCTAATTTATGGTAATAGACAATAGTTAAATATGTATGCAAATCGTAGTTGGAAGCTACAAGAATATATTTAGATAACATAAATTTTAATTTTAAGAGTATTCAACACCGTAATGTTCCTCAATTGGGCTGGGGGACGTTACACAAGTTGAAGAATTTTTGACAAACATTATTGAGAAAAACAAATCTTCTTTCTCATAAATTTTAGGACCAATCTATTATATAAATTTTATTGTGAGCCATCTATAGAATCACTAACGTATGAAATGTATGTGGTTGGTGTGAAACAAGGAGAAGAGTGACAAGTGGCACTTAGTGAACCTATGGTTATTAAATGGGAAATATTAAATATTCACAAAGGAAATTGAAGTCCATTTTCCATAGGTTTGATTTGTCAAACTAATTCAAGTTGTACAACTACTTCTTTCCTATTTTAGAAAGTAGTTAGATAAAGAAACCTTAACCCAACCTTGGAAAAATATAAAAGGGAAATGCTTGGCACTTAGAAGGAATGGTCTGGAGAAGGAATGAAAGGGAGCCTTTTGTTCGGGGCAAGAGTCTATAAACATTATGAAAATATGTAATGACTTTCCTATAGAGTTGAAATAAAAAGAGAGGATTCATCCCTCTATTCTCTTGAGTTTGTAATATTCTTATGTTTATCTAAATCCTTATCTTAGTTGTCTAAAATACATTCAAGAATCTTTGTTGAATTCTGCCTACTTATTTCATGGGCGATATTCACTATCTCATGACGCTTCATTAATCATTGATTTAGTGAATAATGATCTTTATATCAGAAGTTAATGTTGAAATAGTGGCTTGGTACATACCTCACTGGACATGAATTTTGGTATTAATTGTTTAGATTTCCTTGAATTACATTTAGATAGTTGCATATTGCATATGAGTTGATAACACATATTCTTTGAAGTTATAAATATTAAAGGACTACCATCATCCATTAGTATTCATAATTCTATTTGTTCTACTTCAAATATTACACATTGATATTTAAAGTAATCTCTCTATTTCTACCATCCTTTATTTTTTATAACTTGGGAAATGGAGATTATGGTGCCCTCTTTGATTAGATAAATTGTGTAGTTTTGTTATTCATGTGTGTATTCATATCTTACAAGGCTTTCCCCATTATATTTTATTTTACTTCTTTTACGAGCATTATTGAATATCTTACATATGAGGGATTCCCCCCTCTGTCTTCAGGGATCTTCCAAGAAAGTCTAAAGAGGTGAGGCTTTATATAAGCCTCAGTGGGTGCCTTGGCATTGTTTCATAGCCGTGAAAAATCCTTAGGAAAAACAATGGGTATGCCACAAATTGGTATCAGAGTGCAGGTTTGCAGTGCTTGGGCCATATGGGTCGATTGCAGGTCATTTTCTATGTAGAGGCCAAGCCAAAAGGTTCTTAGGCACCTGAACGTCATTATTGGAAATATGAATTTTATGAATTTTTATGAAATTGGAAAAATTTGGGAATTTTTCTGTACAATGACGCCATCAAAATGTGGATGCCACATGTCAGGTGACATGGAAATGGTGATGTGGAATTCCACGGTGGTAGACTGGTGGCATGATGATAGGCCACAATGGCAATTCCTGATTGCAGGGTTACCGATGCAGTGATGACTCAAGACCATGAGTGGTATTGGTAAGTGGTATCACATGCCAAGGAGAGCGATTTTTAAATATCTATTGGTGATGCAAAGCTAATAGGAATGTGCTATGTATCATGGGCGGTATTCATTATCACATCGCAGAGGGGTTGTTAACTCACAAGCTAGTTGACGATGTGAAATCAACCTCAGTAGTTGATCATCCTTTGATCTTTACCGTTAGATTTTGGGTGGGGACAGGTCGCAAGCTAGAGGTAAGGTGTGGGGGTGGACCCCAATGGTGACATGGGAAATTGTGGTGGTTCCATGTGGCATCTGGTATGGGTGGGTCCGATATTAATTAAATTTTTTATTTATTTTTATATTGATATGAAAGGTAAGGAACAAGAGAGAGGAGGGAGATAAAGGGTGATAGGGAAGACCAGGTGGTTGGAGAGGTGACATGGAATCCTCTCAGGGTTCCATGTGGAACCGTGGTGCCACATCAACATATTTCCACATAGGAAAAATTGTCCTATAGTTTCAAAAACAAAAAACAATTTAGGAACTATTTTATTATTTTGGCCATAATTGAAGCAGATTAAGTCAAATTGAGATGAAACTTCTAGGTTTTGTTTGCAGTAAGGAGGGATACAAAATTTTTAGTGAATTCCATTGTCCAGGTGGTTGGAGAGGTGGCATTGAATCCTATCAAGGTTCCATGTGGACTCGTGGTGCCACATCAATATCCATGTCAACATATTTCGACATAGGCAAAATTGTCCTATAGTTTCAAAAACAAAAAACAATTTTGGAACTATTTTATTATTTTGGCCATAATTGAAGAAGATTAAGTCAAATTGAGATGAAAATTCTAGGTTTTTTTTGCAGTAAGGAGGGATACAAAATTTTTAGTGAATGCCATTGGGCATTTCTGCTTAGATTCTCCAGAAAATTCAAAATAATGGTTTTTAAAGATATGGGTCTATAAGTTCAGTGATGGAGACCTAGATTGAGAAGAAATATTTTGAGAGAGTCCAAAAAGTAGACATGGAAATAAACCATGAAGGAATTGAATGAATTCTAAGGAGTTTGGAATGGGGATGCTAAAATAGGCCAAAATCCACTTTTCCATGCCACTTTTTCAGGATTTTTGTGATTTTCAGAGGAGGAAAAGTGACCCAGATCAACAAAATGAAAATTTTTATTTACTCGACATTTTATATACTCATCAAGAAAGACAATTGTTTTTAGTGAATTTTTTCCATAAGTGCACACATTGAGATATAACTAGTTTTGCTAAAAATTCCAAGTCTGGAAAAAATTGTAAAAGGACAATGTTGCAGATTCCAGATTAATCTTACTGGAGTGAAATATAGAGAATTTGAAGGTTTTTGTGTGTTCACCATTACGATTGTTATCAATTATCAATAGAAATTTTTTCTTGGTTCTTTATTTATTTTATTTTGCAGTTAATAGAAGTTGGCCTTTCAGTAAAATTGCACCACTGAAGAAAGTGTATAAATGTGGTGAAAATGGCTTTTTTCAGGAATCCATAACTTTTCTCTCAGTAAATCAGATTGTAGAAAAATAATAGTTATTGGAAATATAATGTAGATGAGAATAACGTGTAATTATTATAATTTGTATAAGTGTGAAATAATTCTTCATGAATTGAGAAGAAGAAGCACATGTAGCATTAATTGACATATTTTTATAATATGTATAATTCTAACAAAAATGGTTGCTTGCACATTTTGTAGAATTAGGGGTATAAGAAGATAAATTAAAGTGTAGGAATTGGATATCATAGTCATGGAGGATGCATAGAGATCCTGCAATCATGAGAGAGAAGCTAAAGGTCAAAATATTAGTGTGGGTAATGATGAAACATAATCTAATGGATATAGGAGCAGAGTGGAACCATCAACATTGGTAGAGCTATGATAAGTTTGAGAATGGAAGTGTAGAGTTATAGATTTGACAACGAGAGGATAATGAGAGAACAAGAGGAGCATAATCAAATAAATTCTCAAATGATGCAAAGCCTAAATCAATTGCAGATGTAAGGGGAAATTATTGATACTGAGAGGGGGGTGAATCAATATCAAGTACAATTTAAAATCCTTTTCAACTTATACTTAAATCATTCAATTATATTCAATGATCAATGAACAATAGTATAAGAGTTACACCAATACACCACAACACACCATGCACAATATATGAGAAATAATCGATAGTTATTGTTCAAGGGAAGTAATGACTTCCAAAGGTAGCTACAACTTCCAAATATAAAGGGAGGGATAAAACTCCAAGAGGAATATACAATCATCCAATATTAAGAGAGGGTTGACCTCTCCATCCTTTCCCCTTCCTTCCACCCAAGAATATATGAGAGATAATAAAACCTTACATTAAATCATCACCATCAACCAACCATCACATATAACCTGATAATGCTTCCTGAGACTTCTTCAACTTCTGAAATTCTTCAATTATTGGAATAATATGATCCTATAGAAAATATTACTCAATCTATTCTCTGAAACTCCTCCAATTTTCACTCGAATCCTCCCCAAAAAGAAGTTATAGAGAGAATGGTAGACCTTATTCAATTCTGGTTTATTCAGGAGAGAGAATTTGTACAGAATGCCCCATGCTCAATATTTAACATCATATTATGAAACTCTCACACAAGAAACTAAAGCCCGTAATATTTCCAATGAAATTGGTCTCACTTAATTTGGATTCTCTATGAAGAAGTTATTACTGTTTTACCCAGAACATATGTTTATTGACTAGCTTCAGGACTAGTCAAAATCCTATCTTCCACAGAGTGTATCTCCAAAAGTATAACAAATAAAGAGATGAATTTTTTACCACAGGTACCTAGATATGTCTTCTCCATACCATATTGATTTAAACATCTGAATCATTATAGAAAAAAAATTATAGCAAAAATGGTAGGATGACTTGTAAATAACATACCTTAGAACACATCACCAAAAGACTTCATCCTCCCTTGAAATCCGGCCTTCTTTTCTTCAGATTTCCTTTGAAATTTGACTTGTGTTTATAATGAATGTATAATGATATGTATTTATACCATTTAGGTCACTTCCTTTTAAAATTAGGCCCTACCTGACACTTTCTCATTTTGTAATTCTTTTCTTTAATTATTTCCAGGGCCGACCTATACTTCCTTCTTCAATTCACTTTGTCATCTTAAAAAATTCATTTCTCCTCAACCATGAGGATCCACGTAATGTGCCACCTACCACTGGAAACAACATGAGGTATACTATCCATCCATGGGTGTTTTTTTTTCATGTCATTGTTCTTCATGTCTAAATACCTTCATCAATATTGCGGTCCAAAACCAATGACTAGGGTTGACATCAATGACAACAACCAATCTTCCAACAATCTCCCCATTTTTCATTGATGGAAACAATCATGCTCCCCCTGTCATCATGATCCCAATTTCTCTTCCCCTTTGACATCAATGGAAAAGGGTAGGGATTCTCCCCCTGAGTTCAATGGCATAAGGTGACCTTCTTCTTTCGGGCTGCTCCCCCTGAACATGTGGCACTCAATAATACTTCATCCTTATTTTTTGTATTTGGGACTTTTTCTTCATTGGAATCCTTTTGTGTGGCCTTTGTCTTCTCTCTCTTCTTCATGTCTAGGATGTATATGTTGTTCGGTCTTCTTGTTGCAGTTGCAACCAATCTTCCTAAGTTATTTTCTATGATTTTACATTTTCGGGAGTCAAACGTAAGAGTGTATCCTTGATCACACATTTTACTAACATTGAGTGGATTATGCTTCAAGTATTCAACCAATAGGACATTCTTTGCTTTTACATTTTTTCTTCCAAGCTCTACTACACCTTCTCCAAGTATTTTGGTAGATGAGTCATATCCAAATGCAACATTGCCACCCTTTCTCTTCAAGGCGATGAATTTGTCTTGATCCAGTGTGTTTGAAGAACACCTTGTCTATATATCATTCATCTTCTTCTTTAAATTATTTAGCTTTGATCAATGTTATTTGACAATCTTCATTGTTTGGAATCTCTTTCCTTCTCAATACCGTGGTTGGCATAGGAAATGCTAATTCATATATCTGCGATCTTGTGCTTTAATGACCAAGATAATTACATTTTATGTGTAATATTTTTGTCCATCAATGGGAAAATGAATTATAAATTATATTGACAAATCCAAGATTATTTCCATATATTCTATTACACCATTCATGTTTCTTGCATATTTGCTCCTTTCACATTGATTATACAATTAATTGCCTTATGCCCAAATTTTTGTAGAAAGTATAACAATGACCAAGAAAGAAATTTTGATACCTTAGACTAAGTGACCTTCTTTGTGATATGATCCATTTGGGTTCATGATCTACTCTTGGTAGTTTCCTTACTTCAATGATTGAAGCTTCTTTGATTCCACGAAGGTAGGAGGGCTTCTTGGATATTAATCTCTTTGTAATCATTCCTTCTTTTTGGTATCTGGTCACTTCTCTCAAAATGGTGTCACGTGTAGCTCTTTCTTCAACCTTTTTTGTTGGTATTTTCATCTTATTTATATGAAGTTTCACCCATGCATCCAAGATGTGTTAAGTATTTTTGAACTTGAGAGTTTCTTAATCTCTTCCTCAATGAGACAACTTCTTGTTCAAGTTTTTCACAATCTTCTCCTTTCTTTCTTAAATGTTTGGACATTCCTTACTTCTCCTATTCTTTTCTTCTTCTTAATTAGAGTTTTCAAGGAAATGGTTTCTTCTTAGTTTCTCAAAGGAGTCTTATAATTGTTTCTTCAAGCTTACAAGCTGTCTTTTCACAACTACCCAATTCACTTCTTTTCAAGCTTACAACTGTCTTTTCACAACTACCCAATTCACTTCTTAGTTTTCTATGCATGTCTTTGAGCTTTCTATTTTCAATCTCAACATGCTTCAATTTTTTAATATTCTCATCTTCTTATTGAACAATTTCTGCTTCATGATTTTCTTCTTCTTCATTGGAATTTTCTTCTTCAGTGTCATATCTTTCAATCCTTGGATGAGGAAATTCAAATTCAACATGTCCTACTCCTTCACAATTAAAGCAAAAGAACTGACCTCTATTTGCTTCTTTGAAATCCGAGATGTTGTAATTTGCTTAAACTTCTTCTTCTTATTCTGCTTCTTCCCTTGCACAAAGGTCTTGTAGCTTGTTCTAAATCTCTTTTGATGATGCACATGATCCCACCTTGGATTTCATTGAATCTGTCAATCCATCTAGGATGGCATCTATTGCCAATGTGTTGTTCCTTTTTGCTTCCTTCTGAGCTGCAGTCTTTGGTTTCCTCAAATCATTGTATCATGAAGCAAATGAGAACCAAACATCTTCCCCAAGAGATTTCAAGTAATTTTCCATTATATTAATCCACTATTCAAAATTTATTCCATCAAATGGTGGAATCCCATTTGGAATTTTGTCTTCCATTTATGCTTAGGATCTTCCTTCCAGTGGTTAAACTATACTAGGTGTAGCCCACTCTGATACCAATTGTTGAGAGGGGGGTGAATCAATATCAAGTACAATTTAAA
>SNQJ01S0048614.1:25732-37193 GCA_010110895.2 Picea sitchensis
CCAAGCACAATATATGAGAAATAATCAATAGTAATTGTTCAAGGGAAGTAATGACTTCCAAAGGTAGTTACAGATTCCAAATATAAAGGGAGGGATAAACCTCCAAGAGGAAGATACAATCCTCCAATATCAAGAGAGGTTTTAACTCTTCATCCTTTCCCCTTCCTTCCACCCAAGAAGATATAAGAGATAATAAAACTTTACATTAAATCATCACCATCAACCAACCATCACATATAACCCGATAATGCTTCCCGGGACTTCTTCAAATTCTGCAATTCTTCAATTCTTGGAATAATATGATCTTGTAGATAATATTACTCAATGTATTCTCTGAAATATCTCCAAGTTTCACTCCTTGAATCCTCTCCAAAAATAAGTTATAGAGAGAATGGTAGACCTTATTCAATTCAAGTTTATTCAGGAGAGAAAACTTGTACATAATGCCCCACACTCAATATTTAACATAACATTCAAAAACTAGCACACAAGAAACTAAAAACCATACTATTTGAAATGAAATTGGTCTCACTTAATTTGTATTCTCTATGAAGAAGTTATGACTATTTTACCCGGAACACCTGCTTATTGACTAGATTCAGGAATAGTCAAAAACCCTATCTTCCAAAGAGTGTATCTCCAAAAGTATAGCGAATAAAGATCTTAATTTTTTAACATAGGTACCTATATATCTCTTCTACACACCATATCGATTTCACCATCTAAATCGTTCTAGAAAAAAAGTTATAGAGAAAATGGTAGGATGACCTGTAAATAACATACCTTAGAACACATCACCAAAAGACTTCATCCTCCCCTTAAATCCGACCTTCTTTTCTTTAGGTTTCCTCTGAAATTTGACTTGTGTTCATAATGAATGTATAATAATATGTATTTATACCATTTATGTCACTTCCTTTTAACATTAGGGATGATCTGACACTTTCTTATTTTGTAATTATTTTCTTTAATTATCTCCAGGTCCGACCTCTACTTCCTTCTTCAATTCACTTTGTCATCTTCAAAAATTCATTTCTCCTCAACCATGAGGATCCACGTGACATGACACCTACCACCAGAAACAACATGATGTATACTATCCATCCATGGGTGTTTGTTTTTCATGTGCACTGTCCTTCATGTCCAAATACCTTCATCAATCTTGGGGTCCAAAACTAATGACTAGGGTTGACATCAATGATAACAACCAATCTTCCAACACAAATAATATTTGCAAAAATATTGGAAGGATAAGAAAAAAGAGAAATTTGGGGAGGCAGGTGTTGGGGGTGGGGGGTGGGGGGGGAAGTGTTGTATGGCCCTAGAGAAAATAGAGACATGGATTTATATTGTAACCTAGGCAATACAACAAACAATATAGTAGAATCTTATGTAGTTTATCAACGGGGTGCAATTAACCCAACAAAAGCAGATAAATTAGCTTAATATAGTGGGAGACTCTAAAAATACAATCCAATACCTTGCCACTGGATATGCTCCAAAGGATATTAAGTTAAATCATATCATAGAGAGGATTAGGTTTTATTTGACAAACATATATGCCCAAGTTTTTCATATCCTCGAAGAACATAATAAGGAAGCTGATAAAATGGAAAACAAGGCCATTGGCTTGGCCCCTGGTTTCTTGGGAATCCAAGGGAAAGTGAGAATTACAACCCCTCCATAATGAAAGGGGATATGATAAAGAAGGGATCCCTTTGGGTTCACGTAAAGGTTGAAAGGATGACTTCATGTGGAAAATACATGCATAAGTTTCCCCCTTGCCTTCATAATCAATGGAACATTGGGAGGGATCATGTCAAGTTTATTTGGCTCATGGTGAAGGATAGGAAATATTCATTGTTGATAATACTGATGGTGCATATATGGGCTCTCATTTGTCGAATATGTACTCAGACCCACAAGAAATTTAATAATGTAGTATGCATGGAGCCTAATCCCATTTCCTGGTTGATGGATTTGTTGATGGATGGAATGGAAGAAATGATGGGAATTTATGCACAAAAGCTGGAAGTATAGGCGTGGGATGGATTATCAATGTGAGGATTCATGTATCCATAACTTTAGGTAAAAAATTATGGTTTCTAAATTCGGGTTTATAGTTATAACTTTCAATTCGGTGGAGAATAACCTGATTATAAGGCTGGGTGGATTTTGCGAGGGGAAAATTAAGTCATCCCAGGGTGACATTATAGTTTGTAATCATCCTGAGGGTCCTCTAGTGTGTCAGATCTAATTTGGTTAGGACCTCTGGTCCTTAAGAAAGGAGGATTTTGAGACTGCTTCTTCTATATTTGGCATCCTTCGTGGTCATTGGGTGTTATTTTGGGGAGTCAGTAGTTCGACGACATTCTGGTAAGTAAATCAACATTGCTTCTGATTATAATTACTTTTAATCTTTTCTTAGTCTGTATAGAAGTTTTTATTCTTCCCTGGACTAGAGGTATTTAGGGAATTTGTTGAGAGCGACTTGGGGAGAAAATTTGCACTCCTTTTCTCTAGCCAATTATGGGGAAATTGGGTAGTCTTCTGGTGGAAGGTAATTTTGGTGGTGGTTGGTTCATTGGGGTGGAGTCATTCCTTCAATTTGGTCCTTTTTTGAAGTTATTAAACATGGAAAGAGGAAAGGAAGTGCCTTAGGGAAGTTCAACATGGGTAGATGAGTCTGTGGAGGATAATTTCAAAACTACTCAAAAATTGTCTCTCAAAGTTGATCACACAGTTCAACAATATCCTTTGCTCTTAAAACTTTAGCTCAACATAGAGTGTTAATTGGATAGCTTCAGGATGAGGTGGATTATCTACGGAGGCACATGGAATCTCTACAGAGGCAATTGGATAAGAGGGAGATAATTCCATAAACTTATGCTCAGGATAGGGACAAAGGAGAATATTACATACATGAAACAAAGAGGTTAAGGATGATACTTGATCTGAATATTGCAGTGACGTCTTTAGGTGAAGAAGGAATGAAAAAATAAGAGGTCTAGAATGTCTACTTTCTAGTAGAGATATTTTTTGTTTTTTTGTTTGTATATTGGGTGTTTATTACCAGATATATTCAGTGCATTGTAGTAAAAGTATCAAACATATTTGGTCTTATAGGAGTAGCAAGAAACTTTAGATTTTAGTCCAAACAAAGGTTCTATATTTTTTCTTTTTTCTACCAATCCATCCTTTTTGTACTCAACGACCCTGGTCGCACCCTTTTTAATGAATGAAATTTCCCATTTTATGTGAAAAAAATAAGAAAGATAAATCTAATCAAAGAAGGAATGGATTCAAACATCCTTTCAACATAAGTAGTCTGAACAAAAATCAACAAGATCAAATTACTAAGAATGAATCTAAGAGGGAAGAATCCTCAAGAAAAAGGGGAATATCACCAATCAAATGTTGGGGATGTAAATAAGGTCATATATACAAGGATTTACCTCACAAATAAGACAATATGAGGACATTGCAAAACATCTAAGAGGCCTCTATAGTAGAATACATGGGAAGAAATATTACAAGAATATGTTCAGGATTGAAATATCGACAAGAAGAACTAATCCATAAATGGAAGGCTCATAGCCCAACTACATCCTCAACAGAGATCCCAAAGTAAATACTATTATCTGATGTATCTTCCCTAAATTGATCCCACTTACCATTGGAATATTCTGAACAAAGGGCTAGGTGGTGATAGAGGTGGGCATTAGAAAATATAAGCCAATGCTCTCTCAGGACACCCAGAATAGGTGAAGATCATTACACATGTGGAATAGCAAGAGAAGGAACATACTATCAACAAGGAAGATTCACAGGGTTCTAGGTAACGATTTAGAGCATGAGAGAATTTAGTTAGAGACACACGACATTAGATATGCTCAGAGCATTGAATGATCACTAATTCTTGCATTAGGACATGGTCCTCTCTGAAGAAACTCCTAAAGGGGGAATTCACACTCAAATATGTGGTCCACAAGAAGAAACATACTAGTGCTTAGTCTCCCCTCGATCTAGGGTTCAATGTGAGCATTAGACCAACATAAATAAGGACGATATTGACTTCCCTCAAGCTAGGGTTCACTGGAATGTCTTGGCTAGTAATGGAAGATACATGGGTGTCTTTTCGACCTAAGGGTTTTCATAGGTCGTGGAAAGCAAAAAAATAAGGGCCCAGGTCTCTTCTTCAGGCAAAGGATCACTTGCACTATGTGAGAAAGCCAAATAAGGGTGTGGTTCTTTTCCTTGGCTAGGGTTCACTCCATAAATGATTCACTCAAAGAAGAAATATACAATGAACTACTGCTCGTACTTAACCATTATATACAATATGCACAATGAAAATTTAATGGATTACCAAAAACTTTAGTAGAACTACACTAATGAATTTGAACCAGTCTATTACTTAGCACGCAGAGGAAGCATAAACCATTTTTATTATGAGTAGATAATTCATTACAAATAGGGGGTGAAATATGAATGATCAAACATCTCATGCATTTTTACTCACAAGAATACTCAAGTTGCAGATAACCATGGCTTTGTGACACCTTTGCTTAATGTGGACATGCTTCTCAACTCCTTCATCCATTAACTTCGAGCATGATTTATTCTAAGCTCTTGTTTCTACTCCTTCAATATTTTTCTCCCCTTTCTCCTCTAATATCTGGCTCCCCCTTTTCACTACATCCTTCATTTTTTTAATGGGATGCCTTGGGAAGGAAAACCATCATAGTTGTTCATTTCACCTTGCCATTGTGCTAGAAGAAAAAATAAAACAAAATAAAATAAAACATGTTTATTTACAAACTTTACAATTTTTTGTCAAAGATCCTATTCAGATAACATTTCCCCATTTGAAGGCTTTTGGTCCCCAAAATATGGACCATTAAGGAGATATAAGCACAAGGCCTCCATTTACCTATGCATATCCACCATTCCATTGTTGAAAAAGGTGGTTTGTCTCATGCTTGTCCGCCCTTGTTTCCATGCTAGAGGAGTTATGCTCTTTCTCTCTTGATGTCCTTTGAAGAGGTATTCATTGCCACCCTTTACCAAGTGGTACATGTTTTCTCTCTTATAGAAGGTAACATCCCTATCCCACAAGTAGGGGCTACCCCAAAATCACTTTGCAGGAGTCCAATGGTGCAACTTCACATTCTACCTCATCATCATAGTTGAAAATTGATTTTACATCTCTAAGTGTTTCTCATAACAATTTTTCCTTGCAACCATACTAGTGAAATTAGCTCCACTAGATCATAAGTTTCTATACCAAGCTCATAAACTAATGTTTTAGAAACCATATTACATTGAGAACCACTATCAAACATGGAATTTACCTTTTGGTTCTTCACTTGAACTTTGATTCTGAATAGCACATGTTTATGTCCACTCACCATTTGTTGCTGCAATGTGGTGCAAACTACAACTTCGTCGAGATCAATGATGATTTCTAATTCTTCTTCTTTTGTCTTGGTAGCTTCCTTTGATTCCACCTTGGAATTTAGCCACTTTGTATGCAATTCTAGATTAAGTTTCCATCACTTCTCTTTTGTGTGTCCATCTGTATCATAATATTTGCAATGTCTATTGGGATCCCTCATTTTATCGTTTGTGGCTGCAATGTTTTTGTCTCTTCTATTGTTGGTTTCTTTGTGGACCATGTGTTGTTGTCCTTTCTAGGAGTCCAACTCAATGTAGAGAGACTTCTTTATGGCCTCATCTATGTTTTTCACACCATGAAGCTGCAATTATCTTCAAATATGGATGAAAAGTTCTCCAAGGTACTTCATCACCACTCCTGGATCTTCCAGAGAGATACCCAACTAGATGTCATGCCTCCTGAACTCATAAGCATATTATTTCACTCCTTGTCCTTGTTCTTGTTGACGGTACTACCAATTCATGAGTTGCTACTCTTCATAACCTATTGGATAGAATTGTGACTTTAATAATGCCTTGAAGTCCTACAATTTCATCAACATGTGCTTCTTTTCTATCCTCAAGGAATCCACATAACTCTCCCATCATAGAAGGGCATGTTCAATGCTTTTCAAGTGGGAAAAGGAGATCTCATATGTTTCTTGGATTTGATAAATACCAAAGTAAAATTCTAATTGTTTTAACCAGCTATCTGAGTCTTCAAGATTAGTTTGTCCATCAAACAAGGGTATTTCAAGCTTCGCTTCAAATTTGAAAGGAATATTTAAATATGAATAATTTTGTTTTCGTTACCCAAGTTTCCAAGTGTCTCACCTTTGGTACCTTTCGATCTAGGATTGTATTCTTCATGCTCATTCTCTGCTAAGTGTGCTTACTTGCCCTTCATTACTAGCAAATGTGTCACCAACTCTATCAATGTATCAATTCATTTCTCCATCTAAGACAATATAACCTCTAGGTATTCCCTGTCATCTTCTTCTCGATGATTCCTTTCCATTGATGGTGATCTACTTCTTTGTAGGCCTAGCGGAAATGCTTGTCCACTGTTTCCGTACTGGCTGCAAGTAATTACCATGCAGGTTTTCTCCAATCCTTGAGAACCTAATTTTATACCATATGATCCATAAATGGTAGGATCATATCCCAACCACCTCCTTAACATAGATCCCAAAGTAAATACTATTATCTGATGTATCTTCCCTAATTGACCCACGTACCAATGGAAGATTATTAGAAAAGGGATAGGCAGTGATAGAAGTGTGCGTTATAAAATATGATCAAGTGATCTCTTAGGATTCCTAGAATAGGTGAAGACCATTACACATGTGGAATACAAAGAGAAGGAGTGTACTATCAGCAAGGAATATTCCCAGGGCTCCAAGTAAAAAATTTAGAGCATGAGAGCATTTATTTAGAGACACACAACATTAGATATGCTCAGAGCACTGAATGAGAATTAATTCCTTCATTATAACGTGGTTATCTCTTAAGATAATCCTGAAGAGGTAATTCATTCTTAGAGACATGGTAAAAAAGAAGAAAAATACCAATGCTCAGTCTCCCCTCGAGCTAGGGTTCAATGTGAGCATTAGAACAACATAAATAAGGATGTGATTGACTTCCCTTGAGCTAGGATTCACTGGAAAGTCACGGAAATGAAGGGAAGGTACATGTGTCTCTTTTTAACCTAAGGTTTTGCACACAGGTTGTGGAAAGAAAAAAAACAAGGGCATAGGTCTCTCCTTCAGGATAAGTATCGCACACACTACGTGAGCAAGCTAGATAAGGGCATGAGTATTTTTATTGGTTAGGGTTCTATCTAGAAATAATTCACTCAGAGATGAAATATTGTTCACCCTTAACCATTATATACAATATGAACAACCACAATTTAATGGATTACCAACAAATTTAATAGAACTATGCCAATGAATTTGAACCAGTCTGTTACTTGTCATGAAAAGGAAGCATAAACTATTTTTATTATGTGCAGATAATTCATTACAAATAGAGGGTGAGATATACATGATAAAACATCTCATGGATTATTACTCAGAAGAATACTCAAATTGTATATAACCATGGATTTGGGACACCCTCACTCAGTGTGGAAAGGCTTCTCAACTCCTTCGTCCCTCAACTTTGAGAAAACTTTCTTCCGAGCTTCTATTTCAACTCCTTAAATATTTTTCTTCCCTTTCTCCTCTCATCTATGGATCCCCCTTTTCACTATAGCCTTCATTGTTTTAATGGGATTCCTTGGGAATCCAACCATCGCGGTTGTTTGTTTCAACTTTGTATTGTGACATAAGAAAAAATAAAACAAAATAAAATAAAACATGTTTATTTACAAACTTTACAAATGTTTGTCAAAGATCTTATTTGGATAAACAACACCAATCCCATATGATTGAGGTGGAAGGTAAGATAATTAATCAACATGTTACTATTTTAATTGATTCAGGAGAAATCCATAATTACATTGATATTAAAGTAGTGGACATATTTCATTTGGAGGAAAGTAAGCTTGGCAAATCAAGTTTGGTTCAAATAGCTACTGAAACCAAAAGAAGGATCAATGAGACGGTCATAGGTTGCCTAATAAATCCGAATGGAGTGAATAAAACCTATGATATGAATACCATATTGTTAAGATATTATGATATGATAATTGGAATGGATTGGTTGGATAGGAATCATGATGTCCTAGATTTCCATAACAAGACATTTACATGTCTTGATGAAGAAGGAAAACATAGGACTATGAAAGGAATTCCAAGACCCATTTCTATTAGGGAGATTTCAGCCTTATAGCTGAGAATATGTTTCCGAAAAGGATGTCAATTGTATGTAGCTCATGTGGAGGAGCCAAAAAATAACAAAGGGCCAAGTCTTGAGTTTTTTCCAGTATTGCAATAGTTTGAAGACATATTCCAAGAAATAACAAGATTACCACCAAAGAGGGATATAGCTTTATGTATTGATTTAGTACTAGGAGATTCCCCAGTGTAAAAAACTCCTTACATAATGAGTACACCATAATTAAAATAATTACAAATTCACTTGGAAGAATTGTTGAAGAAAGGGTACATACACACAAGTGTTTCACCTTGAGGAGCACCATTAATCTTTGTTAAAAAGAAGGGAACATTGAGGTTGTATATTGAATTTATATAACTGAATAGAGACACTGTGAAGAACAATTACCCTCTACCCATAATTGATTACCTCTTTGATCATCTAAGAGGAGAAAATATATTTTCAAAGATATACTTGAGATCAGGATATCACCAGGTGAGAATCAAGGAAGAATACATTAGTAAGACAACTTTTAGAACTACGTATGGGAATTATGAATTTGCGTGGTGCCATTTGGATTGACCAATGCACTGATCATCTTTATGTTCTTAATTAATGGCATATTCAAAAATTATCTGGATAAGTTTGTCATTGTGTTCTTGGATGACATACTTATCTATTCTAAGTCAGAAGAATATCATGGACATCACTTGATGTTGGTGTTGCAAGTTATAAGGGAACATCAACTATATGCCAAGCTAAGAAAGTGATTTTTTTACCAAGAAAAAATCCATTATTTGGGGGACATTATTTCATAATAAGGAATAACAATGGATCCAAAGAATATTGAATCCGTTAGAGGATGACTAACACCAAGGAATGTTTCAGAAGTTAGATATTTCATGGGATTAGTCGGATACGACAGAAGATTTATAGTAGGATTCTCTAAATTTTCTCATCCCATCACCTCTTTACAAAATATGGGAATTAAGTTTGAATGGAAAACAAAGACTAAAGAAAATTTTAATTTGTTGAAAGAGTTACTTACTAGTGCATCTATTTTGAAAATTGCTAACCAAAATGAAAATTGTATGGTATGCATAGATGCATGCAAACAAGGACTTGGTGGAGACCTCACTCAAAATGGAAATGTCATTATTATAAGTCTAGAAATATTAAATAACATGAGAGGAATTATTACATATATGATTTGGAGCTTTCTTCCATAGTTCATGCATTGAATACGTGGAGGAATTATCTCATGGGAAAGAGGTTTGAATTAAGGACGAACCATAATGGTATTCAATATCTTTTTGAGCAACCAACTTTAAATGCCAGACATACAAGATTGCTGGAATTTTTAAGTGAGTATGACTTTTACATCAAGCATATTAAAGGAAAATAAAATAAAGTTGTTGATGAACTCAACAAAAGGGTACATCTCATGCATGCTACAACCATTACTATGCATAATTCATATTTAAAGAGCATAATTTTAGATGTTTTTGTTACATACCAACATTACCTGTAGGTAAAAGAAAGCTTACAGTAGCAAAATGTACAACAACAATTTAAATAATATAAGATGAAAGAAGATGGATTATTTATGCATAAAAATGGAATTTATGTTCCTAGTTATGGAGAACTCATGAATTTGGTATTAAAATAAATGCATAATGTTCCATATGTCAGACATCCTAGTTACCGTAAAAAAAAATCAGCAATAAGAAGCCAATACTTTTGTCCAAGAATGAAGAAGGATGTTTCTGATTACATTGTCATTTGTATGGGATGTCAGAGAATGAAAGCTGAGCGTAGACACCCAAAAGGTTTGCTACAACCATTTCCAATTCCAGAAAAGAAATGGGAAGTGGTAACCATTTATTTATTACTAAATTGTCCAAGATAGAAAGGTAACATGAATCAATAATGGTAGTGGTGGATAAATTGACAAAGGATACTCATTTTGTTCTAGTAAAACTGACTCATATGGCAGCTAATATTGCAGAAATTTACATGAGGGAAATTTCCAGGTTGCATGGAATACCAAAGACAATTGTTTTAAACATAGACATGAAGTTTAATTCCAAATTTTGGAGAGGATTATTTAAATGATTTTGTACAAATATGAATTTTATCACAACATACCATCCACGGTCAGATGGGAAGACAAAGAGATTCAACCAAGTAATTGAAGACATGTTGAGAATGTAAGTGATGGATAAACCATCTAAGTGGGAAGATTACTTGAATATGGTTTAGTTTTCCTATAATAATGGGTATCAAGCTTCATTGAATATGATCCCATTTGAGGCTTTGTATGGTAGAAAATGAAATACTCCAGTGAGTTGGGACAACCCAACAGACAGACTGGTACTTAGGACAAAATTTCTCAAGGATATGGAAGACCAAATGGTTAAAATTAAGCAGAATTTGAAAGAAACACAAGATATATAGAAGAGTTATGTAGATAAGAACATGACATATACATAATTTAAAGTGGGAGATCATGTGATTTTGAAAGTGAAACCCAAGAAGATCAAAGTTGTTCAGTTGTACAAAACTAACAATCATATTTTGTGGTAAATTTGAGATATTGGATATAATAGGGTCAGTTGCATGTATGCTTGCGTTTCCTACAATTAATGTGCATAATCTATTTTATATTTATTTGCTGAAAAAGTATGTGCATGATCCTAACCATGTTATTGATTGGAATTTGATTCAAGTGGAGATAGAAGGATACTTTCAGGTTTAGTCGGTGCACATATTGGACAAGTAGGTCAAAGTGCTATGGAATCGAGCCATAGGATTGGTAAAGGTTCAGTGGACCTGTTACGGTCCTGAAGATGCTACTTGGGAGCATGAGGATGCCATATGGGTAGAGTACCAACAACTTTTTGAAAACTTTTGAAAAAATAATTCTCTTTTGTATATGCACTAAGGATAGTTCCAAATGTTAGAAAAACAGGACCGCGGAGCAATAAAATAAAATAAATGCAGAAACAAAAACATAGAATACACACAATACGAGAGAGACACATATTTACTTGGTTCACCCAGTGTGGGCTACGTCCACCAGAGAAATTGCCAGGTCCTTCCTTTATTATTATCCAGCAAATGAAGGGATGCAACCTACAGTAAAACCCGCTGTAACTTCCTCTTCTTTCTCTCACAGTCTCCTCTCTCAGAATACAATATTCAC
>SNQJ01S0048614.1:37203-55402 GCA_010110895.2 Picea sitchensis
CACGTGGAAGAGTGTACATACTTCTGGGGTGTAAATACTTCATGGGGTATAGACACGGCTGAAAGCAAAGGACCTCTGCATCAGGAAGATAATCAGGCTCCACAACCAACACCAAAATAAGAGGTTTTGAGTCCCCAAATTAATAATGTATTTTGTTTATTCATGCAAGGCCGAAGTGCCCGTAAATTTTAAAAGGCCAGAGTGCCTAGAAATGTAATACTTTGAATATATTAATAAAATACATTTCTGGATGCAATATGAACAAGGACAAAGATAGGGTGTTATGATTCCACAAGAGAGGGGGGATAAAGGGAAAAGTATTTTTATTATATTTTATTCACCCATATTGGTTTTAGTTGGGAAAATTGGTTATGTGAGATTCTTGGGGAGGCCACATTGTTCTTAATTGCATTTAATTATATAAACCCCATTTTTGGTTGTTTGGGGGTTCCTCATTCATTTGGTTAGTCACTCATTTTCAATGTTATTCATACCTCATTCACTCTTTCTCTTGGTTTAGGCATGGGAAATTAATTATGGGAAGATAAAATACATTGTGATCTAGGTGGATATCGGTGGCCGCCCACCTATTCAACTGGCTCAAAACACAGTTTTCCATTTTGGCAGTTTTTTGGGTCCCAAACTTCTGGGGTCGTTTTGAGGCCCTAAATGACGTTTTACTAAAATGGAAGCACCCAATAGATGACTTATGGCATGTATTGAGTTATTCAAAATGTGTCCTCCTCAGATATACCTTTCTGACGAGGTATCAAGTGCCCCAAACATAGATCATATGAAAAATTTACGCCCTAGGGAAGTTGACATATTAACTATCCCCATCGAGGCCCACAAACCCTTTGGCGTTTCATCTTTTGAGGTAAGGGTTTTGGATGTTTAGGGTTTTTGCATTTATGATTTATGTTAAAAAGGAATTTGGAGCCTCATTGTAATCATATTCTTATGAATGAGCATAGTTGTCACATCTCTTCTTAGAGATAAGCTGCCACCATTCTAGCGAGTTCATTCACTTTGTATTTTTACAGTTCCTGTACATTTTGTTCATTAGTAGAAATTGTCTCTTACTGTATCTTTGTGTGTTTCTTTGTTATATATCTGCCTTTGTTTTTTTCTCAACAAAATAGGCATCAATGGTATCAGAGCAGTCTTCTCCTTATCATTTCTTAGTGCATGTCCCTGATGAGGTTAGGGTATAGAGTTGGGTTTCCAACTAGTTTCTCTTGAGGAAAACCATCCCAAGTGGCCTCCCATGGAAGAAGAAAAGAGAGACAAGGGAGAATAATACCATATTAATATGTTTCTCGCGGAAGTCCTCACAAAACAAAGGAACAATATGATGGATAATTTTTTCCAAATCCTTCGATGGTTGTTGACAACAACAAATGCATCTTCATGAAGCAACCACTTTGTAGGTTATTCCCCCTTCAAGGTAAAATATAATTTTTATATTCCCGTATTTGAAGGTCATATGGATGTGGATGCTTTGGAAAATTGGTTAAATCTACTAAAAGTATATTTCTTTGTTCACAATTTTTCCAATAAGGAAAATAATACCTTTGCGCTCTTGAAGGATGCCCCCCATGTCAAATATTGGTGGGAGAATTACTATGAGAAAGACTCCACAGAGGAGTCCAAAATATTTGGGGCCAATCCCACTTCAGACTCTTTTATGGATGCCATCAAGGAACAATATTAACCTATTGGAAACTATGATGACTAGTACATGAGATGGAGCACAGTGTGTCAAGAGAGGGGCCAATCAATGCTAGAGTTAAAAAATACCTTCCATACCTTGTGCACGAAGATCGGTATCAAAGATTCTGAGTGACATATCATTCTAAAATAATGTGGGGATCTACATAGGTACATTCAAACCGAAATGGAGTTTCTAGACATCTCGTCACTGGGAGACACTTATTGATATGCTGTCAAAATTGAACATAAATTTAAGCAACAGAACAAGCGAGAGTTTGGGTCTACAAATCTGTAAAAACCAAAGTATGGTAAAGGCAACCCTAACTAAAAAAACAACCAGCCTCAAAACAACCATTCCAAATCACAGGAAATGAAGGGTAATGGGAAGACAAATAAGGAAATTGGAAAGTGGTGCGACTTCCACAAAATCCCTTGGCACAACACTGATTAATGTCACTCAAAAAAATAATTGGTGGTGGAGCTCAAAGAAAAAGAGACAAACCTCGAATTGGACTCTGATTCAAAAAAACATAAAAGAAAATAGATCATCGATGTAGAACCCATTTCTACCATGAGGACCAAAAAAATCCAACCAGAAGAACCAGAGGATCCTGAGGAGGGGGAGCACCTCTTCCATTCATAGATGCGGGTGAAGGGGACCCCACAACATTTCATTGTTGATATAACCTCATCTCAGTAGAGGTTGTCGAGTAGTTGGATTTTCTGACAACATTGCACCTGCAACCAACAACATTAGGTGGCTTAGCCAGGGATGCGATATTCAAATCAGCTAGCAGTGTCGCATGTCGTACAACATCAAGCCCTTTAAGGATGAGGTACTATGAGATGTTTCCAAACAAGAAGTCTATGATGTTCTATTAGGCCAATCATATATGTGGAAGCATCATGTTGTTTTTTATCCTCGACCTCGTAGTGTCATTTTTACTCTAGGGGAAAACTCTACAGGGTACTAGTGGTAGTTCTGACTACTGTCTTGATAAAACAGTGACGCAAAGTAATCTCTCATACCATAAAGTTTATCTTCTTCATGATCTGGTCATAAGGTGAATAGAAGGACACTGCAACCACTGCAGCCTCAACCCAAGACATTTCTATCCAGTAGAAGCAGGTCAGAAACATTATAGAAGAGCACAAATATATTATTTCTTCACCTATCGGAGTGACTTCGTACTACCTAATCAATCCAAGATATAAAAAATCCCTTCATAGCTCTATTGGCCACATCCCTTTTCATGCGTACTTGGGGTTCCAACTGTTATCTCCCACTGATAGAGATCTTCATGTTTCATCTTCACCGATATATTCCTTCCATAGTCAGGAAGATCATGCAGCTAGATTGGTTGAATAAATCCAACCCCTCCAACAATAGGTTCATGATATCCTTCAACAAGCTAATGAAAAGTACAAACATGATAGTTTATTCATCAAGGCAAGTAACTCACCAAGGTTCGGATTCAACAAAATATTCCCCATATCCCACCAGAACTTGACACAATGGGGACCATTTATTTCTAAAGGAGGAGGAATTAGTGAGGTGGAAATCGGTGGCCACCCACCTATTTCATTGGCTCAAAACACAACTTTCCATTTTGCCATCTTTCTTTGGGTCCCAAACTTATGGGGCCATTTTGAGGCCCTATACGATGTTTTTGTGTTGTGGAAACACCCAATATATTTATGTTGGCATGTATTGGGCCATTATGAATGTTTATTGCTCGACTAGACAATTTTGACAAGGTATCAAGTGCCCCAAAATGGAGATTGTATGAAAAATTTATTCCCTAGGGAAGTTGACGTATCAATTGCCCCCATCAGGGCCCATAAACCTTTTGGTGTTTCATCTTCCGGTGTTAGGGTGTTGGATATATATGGTTTTCTCATTTATGCTTTATGTTAAAAAGGCCTTTGGAGCCTCATTGTAATCATATTCTTGTGAATGAGTGTAACTGTCACATCTATTCTCATAGATAAGCTTCCACCATTCCAACAAGTTCATTTACTCCATATTTTTGCAGTTTCTATACATTTCATTCATTAATAGAAATTGTGTATTACTGTATCTCAGTGTTTCATGCAAAATTTATGTGTGTTTCTTTTTATATATCTTCCTTCATTTCATTCTCATAAAAATCTGGATCAGTGGTATCAAAGTAGGATTCTCCTTGTCATTTTTTAGTGTTGGGTATGTGTTATATTCTTTGCATGGATAGAACTATGTGTTATATTATTTGCATGGATAAAACAAATTTGGCGGTTTTTTGCGTCCGTTTTTGGGCCTTTTTTTGGCACATGGTTTTCGCCGATGGTTTTCTATTTCCGGTTAAGGAATTAGGGTTGTTGAATAATATGGGTTATTGTATTAGAGTTTTGGATGCTACAATATCATATATGCATATTGTAATGTAAACAATGTATGAGATGATGAATATAGAAGATGCTAGTTTTCCCGGTTTGGGTTTCCAGGGGAAACATCTTTGTGTAATGTGTGTATTTTCCATTGTATCTTTTATGTTCTTTTATTGAAAATTTGTTTTCAGTAAATAATTGTACAGGTTTAAAATCTACACTTAGTGCATGTCCTCAACGAGGTCAGGGTATAGAGAGTTGGTTCTTGAGCTAGTTTCTCTTGAGGAAAACCATCCCATGCAACCTCCCATGGTAGAAGAAAAGAGAGATGAGGGAGAAGGATATTCTATTAAGTTGTTTCTTGTGAAAGTCCTCACAAAAAGGGAAAAAGATGATGGATCATTTTTCCCAAATCCTTCGACGATTTTTGACAACAACAGATGCATCTTCATCAAGCAACAACTTTGGATGCACTACATCCTTCAAGGTACAAGTTAATTTTGATATTCCCATATTTGAAGGTCAAATAGACGCAGATGATTTGGAAAATTGTTTAAATATACTAGAAGGTTATTTCTCTCCTTACTATTTTTGCAATAGGGAAAATATCACCTTTGCGCTCCTGAAGACTGTCCCCCATGTCAAATATTTGTGGGAGACTTACTGTGACAAAAAATCCACAAAGGAGTATGGAATATTTGGGGTCGAGCCTACTTGAGACTCTTTTATGGATGCCATCAAAGAAAAATATTATCCTATTGGAAACTATGATGATCAGTACACAAGATGGACCACACTGCATCAAGAGAGGGGCCAAGCAGTGTCAGAGTTCACAAATACCTTCCATACCTTGCGCACTAAGATAGGTATCAAAGACTTTGAGCAACATCTAGTTCTAAAATACCATGGGGCTCTACACAAGTACATCCAAAATAAAATGGAGTTTTTCAACATCTCATCTCTAGGAGCCGCTTATCGATATGTAGTCAAAATTGAGCAGAAATTTATGCAATAGAACAAGTGAGAGTTCGGGTCTACAAATCCGCAATAGTCGAAGTATGGTAAAGGAAACCCTAAATCACATAAAAACCAAATTTAAGACAACCAGTCCAATCTGTAGGAAAAGAAAGGTAATGAGAAGATGAAGAAGGACACCGGAAAGTGATGTGACTTCCAAAAAATCCCTTGGCACAACACCGATGAATATCACTCAAAACAGTCATTGGTGGCGGAGGTCAAAGAAAAAGAGTCGAACCTCGACTTAGAATTTTATTCAGAAAATAATAAAACCAAACATATCATTGATGGAAAACCCACTTCTACCATCACAAACACAATAATCCAACCAGAAGCAATAGAGGATTCTAAGGAGGGGGAGCGCCTCTTCCATTCATAGATGTGGGTGAAGGGGACCCCACTGCATTTCATTGTTGATAATGGAAGACAAAAGAACCTTATCTCAATAGAGGTCATCAAGCAGTTGGATTTTTCCAAAACACCACACCCACAACCATGCAACATCAGGTGGCTTCTCCATGGATGCAATATTCAGGTCAGCCAACAATGTCTCATATCCTATGAAATCAAGCCCTTCAAGGATGAGGTACTATGTGATGTTTCCACACTAGAATTATGTGATGTTTTATTAGGCCAGTCATATATCTAGAAGCATCATGTTGTTTATGAGTCTCGACCTTGTAGTGTCATTGTTACTCTGGGGGGTCATCTCTATAGGGTAGCATAGGTTGTTCCGACTACTGCCTCGGAAAACAGTGCCCCAAAGAAGTATCTCATACCACAAAGTTTAGTTTCTTCACAATCCAGTCAGAAGGTGAATAGAAGGACACTGCAACCACTATAACCTCGACCCAAGACCTTTCTATCCATCAAAAGCAAGCCAAGAAGACTGTAGAAGAGCACAAATATATTATTTTTTCACCTATGGGGGTTCCTTCACACTTCCCAGTCAAGCCAAGCTACAACAGATCATTTCATAGCTCTATTGGCCACAACCCTTTTTAGGTGTTCTTGGGGTTCCAACCATTATCCCCCACTGATATAGCTCTTCATGTTTCATCTTCATCGACAGATTCCTTCCACACTCAAGTAGATCATGTAGCTAGATTGGTTTAATTAATCCAACTCCTCCAACAACAGGTTCATTACATCCTTCAAGAAGCTAATGGCAAGTATAAACATGATAGCTTATTCAACAAGACGAGCAACTCACCAAGGTTTAGATTCAAAAAAATCTTCCCCATCTCCCACCGGAACTTGAAGAAATGGGGACCATTTATTTCCAAAGGGGAGGAATGATCCAAGTGGATAGTGGTGGCCACCCACTTATTCCACTAGCTCAAAACACAAGTTTCCAGTTTTGTAGTTTTCTCGGGTCCCAAATTTTCAAGGCCATTTTTAGGCCCTAAATGACATTTTTTTGATGTCTTTAGGAATATATCACGCCATTCAGAATGCGTACCCCTTGGTTAGACCTTTTCGACAAGGTATCAAGTGCCCCAAATGGATATCGTATGCAAAATTTATGCCCTAGGGAAGTTGATGTATCAACTACCCCCATCAGGGCCCACAAACCTTTTGGTGTTTCATCTTCTTAGGTTATGGTTTTTGATGTTTAGGGTTTTCTCATATACATTTATGTTAAAAAGGCCTTTGGATCTTCATTGTAATCATATTCTTGCGAATGAGAGTAGCCGTCACATCTCTTCTCATAGATAATATGCCACCATTCTAGCTAGTTCATTCACTCTGAATTTTTACAGTTTCTGTACATTTCATTCATTAATAGAAATTGTGTATTACTGTATCTCTTTGTTTCATGCAATATATATGTGTGTGTGTGTGTGTGTGTGTGTTTATTTTTTATATATCTTCCTTGATTTCATTCTCAACAAAATACAAATCACATTTCTTGTTGGATGTAAGTAATTTTTTATTATTCGAGAAAGGAACGAATGCATGTGTGCATGATATTGATGGTAGTTGTGAAAGAATTGTCCACAACTGAGAATCCTTGGATTTTAAAACATTGAGATTTCCTTACCAGTAGGATTGGAGCCATGGAAAGGAAGTGGAACATGCTAATGGAATGCATTGTAGAGAAAGGGGTTCATTTCTTTGGGTTGTGCAAAATGAAGGGGAAGAGAGTTGGTAAACTAGTATTGTTGTGTGGTTGGGAAAACTGTGAGATTGATAGTTGGTTGTGTGTATTAGAGTTGGCCTAGGACCCATCCTTGTGGATTCATATCTCTAGCTTGGGGGTGACCTACTGTTGAGATCTAGAACAACAGTGTCTATGGTTGGGTGGAACATCCGATGTATGGAACTAGTTGGTGAATGTTTGTTTCAAAAGATAAGTGCTCTCCATGTTTTTCTGTGTAATTTATATATTCCATTGTGTAATTTATCTTTGATATGTGTTTATATCATACATGTTCGCTATTAATATTTTTCATGGTTGATTAATCATTTTCTTTATAGTTTATCGTGTTCTTGTTGATTGCATGCACATGTATCAAGTTTCTTGATTTAAAGAATAGTAACTTAAATTCGAATTTTTCCAAGAAGGAAAATTTAAAGGTACCCAGGTCGGTGGGTACGTTATAGGTTGGTTTTTGAGAATTTTTTTGGGTTTGCTGGTGATTGGTACGTGAAAGATTGGTATGAGTGCGAATCCCTTTTCATTTTGCTGATAGTGGGTATGTTGCAGACCTTCTTTCTAAATTGTTCCACTTACCTATTTACTAATGAATAGAGTTTTTGTACCAATTTATATTTTATTCATGGGACATAATGGATTTGATATGTATAGCGATATGTTTATGTATAACAAACATGCTAACTAGGGGATACATAAATAATAGATAAATGATTCTAGTCTTACTATAATGAAGATACAAGGTCAATTGGCTTTTTCTTGGGTGGTTGGGAGAAATGATTGTTATCCTCCCCACTTGGGTTTAATTCTCACAAGTGACATGTTGAGCTCATAATGAGTATATTGTTGTAATGGCTTCGAGCCCTGTTGTTGACCAAGCTTGTGCCCTGAAGATTCTAGGGTTTGTTGAATAAATTATGGTCATTGATGTCAAAGGTAAGTAAGTATTCAAATATAAATGTGACTTTAATAAATACAAAAGTGGAAAAGTTAAGTGGAAGTGGAGTTTACTTAAAAGTGGAGTAAACATGAAAGTGGATTTAAAAAAAAAAGTAAAAGTGAAAGTGGAGTAAACATGAAAATGGATTAAAAAACGTAAAAGTGAAAATACACATGGATTTAAAACCCATGGTATGCTAAAAAGTGAATTAAAAATTAAAAAAATGGGGAAATTAACTATTATTTAATAAGAATCATGTATTTTCAAATGAACATGACTTTTCATGTAAAGCTTATGGTAAAGTATAAATGGAGAAGAGGGTTATGAGAAAAAATGTGTGTGGGTGAAAATGTAATATTCTTGTGCATACAATTTGAGGAGCTATCATCGATCATATATGATAAAAGCATAAGGAGTGAGTTTCGATCTGATCTGGAAAAAGAAGAAGTAGCGAGTGCATAACAGATCTGGTGAAAATGAAAGTAATGAGTGTAGAGCAGATTTGGTGAAGATAGAACCAACAAGCATATCAATGAAGGAAATGAAAATGAAGAAACTGTAAGTAGGTTGGTGCCTACATAACAAATAGTTGTGGGGATTGGTTTCTTCAGTAGGCCGGTGCCTACAAACAACATAGGGGATTGGTGTATCATGTAGTTCAGTACCTAGAAACATCATAGGGGATTGGTGTCTCTTGTAGGTCGGTGCCTACAAACAATAGAGGGGATCAATGCTCATGTAGGTCGGTGCCTACACATAACAAAGGGGATCAGTGTCTCCTGTAGGCCAGTTCCTACAAACAACAAAGGATATCTATGTCTCCTATAGGTCGGTACCTACAAAAATAAGTGGGGATTGGTGTCTCCAGTAGGTTGGTTCCTACAAACCAATAAAAAAATATTTTTTGGTTTTCTCCCAAAAGGGTTTCTAGGTTAAATATTGTGTCTTTTGGTTGTTATATTTGTGTGATTGCATCATTATGGTTTATGAATGTTAAAAATAAAAATATAGCCTTATACTGATTCACCCCCCCCCCCTCTCAGTATAAGTGTGTGCTCAACATGGTTTACCTTGGGTAACATCCTTGAAATGAGGGGAAGTACCTAGGCTTTTCCCCGAGGATTTGTAACCTAGAAAATAAAAATAAAAATGAAGATATAAGGAAAAAAATTATTGTTGAGTGTCTCTCATAAACATTAATGAAAATGCAAATCAACACTCTAAAAAATGTAATTTTTGTTTTTAATAAAAATTAAGAATTTTTTCTAAAGACAAAAAATGTAAAAAACATCCTTTAATTTTATCCCTTTTTTTATAAATTTTTTATTGTTGTTATAATACATAACTAAATGTTTTTAAGATTTATTTAAAAAATACAAAGTTTTGAATAACATCAATCACTTTAGTGAATATTGTTACAAGGAAAATCACTCTATGGCATGGGGTAAACCACAACAAACGGAAATGACTGCAGAAATAAACTCTAATCTCAGGTATGATATATACACAAATATGCTAACAAGACAAGATAAAGAGCCTACCTTGTCCAGACGTTCGATGAAGTCCATCGTTGAGCACTTGACCCAAAGAAATACACTTGCAACTTGTTCTCAACAACCAAGATACAGAAGCATATGGTGATAATATAGAAATTTAGCACATTCAATAACATAATCCATCAATATTCATAACAAATGCGCCCATGGAATAACAATTCAAATATTTACAAGACATGAATTGGATGCGAAAAGAGTATTTATATTAAAATGTAATCAACAAAAGTGTATGAATTACAAACTTCTATGTCGGCACGTTCCAAACCGAGAAACTAAGTCCCTTCCAACAGGGCCTCCACCACTTCAATCCTCCACCAAAGGAAAGCTCATATAAGAGAGACAATGGGGTTCTCCATCAAATAGGGAAGAGCTTGGGGGATGAACAATGTGTTCATACTTAAAAGGACAAAGGGATGCAGACTCAATATGAAGTAAGTAATTTCTCTAGAGTAACTTTGCTCTCAAAGTTGAATTCTTCTCTCTTCCTCCACCTCCTGGACATGGCCCATTTATAGCCTTCAAATGGAATTGAAGGGCCAAGTCGAAATGTTTCCAGTATATGGAAGTTCAAGGATCATGGATTTCGTGACATGACATGGAAACCTGACACCATTTTTTAATTTTGAGCACAAAACCCGATGTATGCGGTTTGTAATGGTGCAACCTACATATACACATGTTGTATAGCTGTTAGGGTGTGTATATGTGGAAAAATACAATTTTTAGCTATGGAAACTGCAAAAAGGGACTTCAAGTCTGCATAGGGAAATGGAAAAGGCCTTCTGATCAAGTTTGCATGTGGCGATACACATCTTTCTATAACAAATATAATCTAGTATTCTTCTCCATATTAAGATATTATTAGAATACATGATGTAGACAAAGAAATATATTGTTTGCTTGTTTTTTATTTACTCTAAATAGATTTTTGGATTTAGTTAGAAAGTATGGAGTTTGGGATATATCATCAATCCCTAGAAAGGTGTTTCTACTCTAGTTGGAAAATATGAATTTTTGGGTATATGATCAATCCCTTTAGTCAACATAGTCAAGGAATCTTCTCCATACTCAAAGAAATACATAATCCCTCACAAGGGATACATACTCACCTATAGATGTAGATACAATATTATATTCAAACAATGAAGTAAAAATAACAATTTAAAGAGAACAATGATTTCAAATAAGATTACAATATTCAGAACTATCAACCTAGTTTGTGTTGAGATAGTCTCAAGACATTGACATGCAGTGATGTCATCATGTGCAGACAAAATCTAGCCACCTAAAATCACTTGGTGGTGGTTCGTAAGGGGTGATACTTCCATTCCTAACATATTCATTTCGGTATTGGTTCATTAAATTATTTTCTTATGTCTAAGGAAGTCGACCTCTTAGCTAATCAAAAGTAGTTTTAGGTCATACTCCAAGACTAAAAAGTGGTTTCAACCTAGATAATATATGCAAGAAATCCAACATTCTTGAGTGTCATTGCTAAAAATATGGTAATGTGATCATATGCTTTCAAGTAACACCTAGTATTAGTCCCATACATGAGAGAAAATACTATTCTGATCACAATTTAACCTTATACCCCAAAGATGTCTTTTGCTGACATGTATGATCAACCCCTAGATGGTTCGTGATGAATTTTCACATTTGTAGATGACTTACTTCGTGGTTGATTGAACTTAGTTGATTTCTTGCATGACATTTCTCCTTATGAAATTGGATATCTTCAAATAGCTTGGTGACATTCTACATGTTGTCCACACGGAGGAGGTTTCTTACTTGAATAATGCCTTGCATTGGAGGATGATCATTTGGTATTCAAGAGGAGGACACTGATTCCTAGACAACATGGGGTAGCTTGGATGCTTTCATGGAGGCATGCATTTGACTTGAGGACACTTGGTTTTCAGTAGTGTTCATGCAAGGGGAGTGGACCTAGTGAATAACATGGCTTAGCAGAATTGTTAGAGTCATTGGAGGCTTGGAGGAGTGTTGAGCACATATCATGGAGAGACCTTGCATTGGAGCCTTGCTTATGTTTTTCATTAGATTGGATCTTGGCATGTGTACCCTTGGAGTGTCTTACTCCACATATGTGAGCTTATGGGTGGATTTGTAGGGTTCTTGTCAAGGATTACACCCCCATTCTTGTTCATTATCTTGTGTTAGAGATGTGGCTAAGAGTAGTGCACTAGTATTCCACTCTCTTATGCATATTCATTTCTTCTATATCTCTGTTGTCTTGGAGTTTCTATGCTCTCTTGGAGATTTTAGAGTATCTTGAATATTAGGTTTAAGGTTTTGTGATGAAACCCTAGGTTGTACTTGTTGAAGAGAAGAAGAAGAAGATATGTCTTGCCTTAGAGGAAATGCTAGTGTGATGCTTTCTTGTTGGATCTCCTTGGTGTGAGCTAGGGTTTTCTTGGTTTTCCCTAGCTAGGGTTTTAGAGGGATAAAGGATTTTACTATCCTTGGGATGAGTCTATATGTACATGAACTTCATCTTTATACATATATATGAAGTTTTTAGCTGTCCAAAATTGTATGTATTACAAAATTGATTTTCAACCATTTATTGCTTCATGGTTTTGTAATTTCCAATGCTTGATGTCTTGCTACTTTGACATAAGTTAAGGCTGAAATTCTTATGTGATTTAATATTAATATTGAAGAAGATGTGGAAAAAAATTCGTTATATTTATGAATTGAGTTTTTGATCTATTTTATGCATGATAGCATTTCCCTACAGGGTTGAAACATGTTGGCACACTCTAGTATATTTTCTATTGAATTGCCTAGTTAATTGGAGTGGTTAAGAGGTAAGATATTGCCTTCTATTTCCAGTTTTTTATTTATATTTCATAATATCCATAAGGATGAAAATTCATAGAGTTAAGATCTAAGAAAACTCTAGGAAAGAGGATACATTTTTCAAGTTTCCTTAATTTTCTCTAGTGTAGATAGTTTCTACAAGAATATAGTAAGTCTTGTTCTACTCCATTTCAGTCAAAAGTGAAGGTGACTGTGGACTTCGATTCTTCGAAAGTTGATTTTAGTATGTACATACAAATTTTTGGTACCCTGATCTATTTGAATCATAGTCAACTCAACATTTCCTTTGTTGTTACTTTGGTCTCTAGGTTCATTAAGGATCCAAAGGAGAGCCATTTGAAGGATGCAAAAAGGATTGTTTGACATGTTAGAAAAGTGTACATATCACCTTGGTATCAAATATTACAACAAGAACTAGCAATAGTTGGTCATATACTAATTGTAATTTTGAAGGTGATGGAGATGATATGAAGTCACCAACTTCTGTTGATGTTTGGAAAACATCGAGAAGACATTCTCTTAGATTAATATCTAATAATATAATTATTGATTATTAAATAATATATATAATAAGTAAATGATAATAATAAATAATTATTGATTATCCAAGGGATGCATCCTTCCATGGATGGTCACCATATATTATCTATATATGGAACACTCATCATTGTAATAATATTATCTCACATAGAAAAATCAACATGGTATCAGAGCGGGATTGGGATTGACTCCCTCATGGGAGGGCCCAGAGAAGATTCTATATTTCCTAGTGGGTAATGTACAACCCTCAACATCATATACAAATATCAGACTATAGAGATTAATATGAGATTACACATCTAGTAAATTTTTTTAAGTTGTTGGTACATATAACTTCTGGTAAAAGGATTAAAGATATACAAACATCTTTCCCATGGCCATTGTAAGACCATGAGTGTCATTTTTAGCACACGTCTGATATTGAAATATATTGGTAGAAAACAATATTACACTACAAGAAGATACAAATGGATGTGAAGTTGTGCTAGTGAAACATGTGGTTGAAGAGGTGGCTAAACATTGTATGACAGGTCATCATAGCTAGCCTTAAACTTAATGCTACTACTTCACCATGGTGAATTAAATGCCTATTTTATTGTGGTTCAATCACAAGCCATATTTGTGATTTTTGAGTGCCTATCATGAGAATCTAATAGAAAGAGAACTCTGCTAGTAGTTCATTTGGCTCAATCAAATTTTACTAGTTCCACTGGCTCGATGGCACACAAAATATATTTGTAATTTCTGACTGGTTATTGAGAGAATCCAGTTGAAGGCAACATCCATTTGTAGTTACCCAGGTTCAATCGAACACAAAACCATATTTGTAATTTCTTAGTGCCTATGATGAGCATCTAATTGAAGTAGAACTCTTTTTGTAGTTCCCATCGTTCGATCGAACACAAATTATATTTGAAATTTCTAAATTCCTATTGTCCTAGGAGATATGGATCTAAGATTTGGAGAGACTTGTCGCTATCTGGATGAATCCCATGTTCAAGAGATGAAATTCACGAGTTTGACTCCTTGGGAACTGTGTAGGGTTTCCAATGGTTTTTTACTACGCAAACACACTCATCGTGAGCTGGCAACAAGGGGGGGGGGAAAGAAAAGCATACATTCCATGGTAACGATGAGGAAGGGTTTACTTCACTCCATTCCACTATGAACGATGTGGGCATGATAATTTTGTGGAAGAATTATTGCAAATAGGTGCAGATGTTTATGTGGTAAACTATGGTGAGCACACAACTTTGCATTACGTTGTGAGAAAAGGGTCAGTTAAGATTTCCCAAGATTTAATCTCCAATGGTGCCAACGTCAAGCTAAAGGATGAGTTTGGTTACACTCCATTGCATCAGGAAGCAAGGGAAGGGAACCCATAAATATTTGAGTTGTTGAAAAGATATGTTTGAGGAAGAAACATGCGACATTCTTCCTAGAGGGTCCTGTGTGGACTAGTAGGGGGGAATGTGGACTTCATAGTGACGTTCCTCAGACGGTCAGATGAAGGAACCAAGACATTTGTTTCATGAGGAAACCTCAATATGTCTTGGGGGACATTGTCTCCATGAGGAAACCTCAATGTGTCCTATAGAAGACATTGGTTCCATGAGGGAACCTCAATATGTATTAGAAATGTGTTCCACGAGGGAACCATGAGATATCTAGTATGGACATAGTTCATGAGTGAATCCTGAGGTTGGACACTTCAATATATATGGGTGTCCAATATACAATCATGTACCCAAGGAGAAAAGGACCAAGATAGACCCTTCAGGCAGAAATGGTACATTTGTGGGGTAGAGTGAGTCTTCAAAGGCATACCGGATGTAGATCCCTGGTTAGAGATAGATTGAGGTGAAAAAAGATATTACCTTTGAGGTGGAGGTAGACTTAAGGAGATATAGAGGATATCACATGGAGATTGATAGTGAGATATAGGCAGAGATGGTGCCTTCTCCCCCTCACCCTCCAACAGTTCAAAGGGATACAATTGAACCTATTGATCCAATTGATCCTGTTGATCTTGTAGCTCCAATTAATGTTCTCAGAGATATTGCAGTAGGTTGGAAGAGACCTGGATGGGCTCGTCAGACTCTGCAGGAGGTAGAAGGACATGCAAATCCTCATGGTACCTTTTGAGAGACAAAGAGACGTTAGATATATTTGTGCTATGTCGTAGCTGTGAGCCATAATCATTGATATTGAGCCTTCCTGTTATGAGGAGGCAACTAGTCATCATGTATGGAGAGATGTTATGATGGAGGAGTATTAGTCCATCATGAAGAATGATGTGTGGGATATTGTTTTGAGACCTGAGGGGAAGTTTTTAGTGACTTCCAAGTGGATCTATAAGATCAAACACACAACTAACTGGAGCATTGAGAAATACAAAATGATAATTGTTGCTAGAGGATTCTCTCAGGTGGAGGGAATAGATTATGAGGAGACGTTTTCCATGGGTTATGAGGATCCATGGGTTGAAGAATACATCAGATGGATGTGAAGACAACCTTTCTCAATGGATATATTGGGGAATAACTATACATATAGAAACCACATGGTTTCGTGATACATGAGAAGGAGTCTCATGTGTGTAGGTTGACGAAGACCCTATATGGACTCAAGCATGCATCTCAAGCTTGGTATGTGAGGATTGATGGATACCTAATGAGTTTGGGATTCAAAAAAGTTGTTGTTGATCCCAACCTATACTACAAGAATGTTAATGGTAAGTCCTTGATTTTGGTCCTCTATGTTGATGATTTATTCCTCACCAATATAGAGATCCTTATTGTTGAATGCAGGTATGCATTAGCCTTTGAGTTTGAGATGAAGTACCTTGGTATGATGCACTACTTATTGGGACTAGAAATGTGGCAGAGAACTGATGAGATCTTCCTAAGTTAGGGGAAGTATACAGTTGAGATATTGAATAAGTTTGGGATGTTCAACTGTAAGCGCATGGCTACACCAATGGTGACGAATCTGAAGAAACTAAGTGTTTCTTCTTTTGATTCCGATGAGATTGATCCGACCCTGTATAGATAGTTGATTGGGATGTATCTGGTTAACACCAAACCAAATATTTTCTATGCAGTGAGTGCACTTAGCTAGTTTATGAGTCAATCGAGACATACATACTATATTTATACAAAACATGTGTTGAGATACTTGCGATGCATAGTTGGACATGGTCTGATATATACTTCCAGTATTGACATGAGATTGTAGGGATGTACTGCCTCTGATTGTGTAGGGAGTGCAATGGATAGGAAGAGAACATACATGTGTTGCTTCACTTTGGGATTCACCATGGTTTCCTGGTGTAGCAGAAAATAGACTTATGTGGCTTTGAGGACTACAAAAATAGAGTACATTGCATTGAATGTGGTAGTTTGCTAAGTAGTGTGGCTTCACAAGATACTTGTAGATTTATTTGGACATGTGTTTCATTCCACCACTATTCATTATGATAACCAGAGTTGTGTGAATCTCTCAAAGAATCCAATGTTTCATGACAAATTGAAACACATTGAGATCAAGTACCATTATATCCGAGACATGGTGCAAAGGAAGGCAGTACTGGTGTAGTACCTTCCTAAAAATGAGAATGTTGTTGATGTTCTTACCAAACCAGGACGAAGTTCAAGTACTTCCATGATAGACTTGGTGTGGCAGAGATTGCCTCCCTCCCTGAGAGGGAGTGTTGATGTTTGCAGCTTCCTGAGACATTCTCCTAATCGTATTCCTCTGTGACTGAGTTAAGTTGATTTGTGATGACACTTATTTGAGAAGGCATAAGTGAGACACTTATCTGAGAAGGGATAAGTGGGTTTGGGCTTATATCCGAATGTATCTTGTGGAGATAACGTGAGTACATGTCAAGGGAGTTGACATTGAAATCACACACTATGGGGAGTTGACCCTAGTGTTTCTAGAGGGAGTAGCCTCTAGAAGTCAACATGAGAGTGCCATGTGTGACAGATATTCTCCAAATTGTACTCCTTTGTGAATGAGTTGAGTTGATTTGTGAGGAAACTTATCCGAGAAGGGATAAGTCGGTTTGGGTTTATATCCCAATGTCCTTTGTGGAGAGCACACGAGGACATGTCATTTGTGGAGATCACATGAGGACATGTCAAGGGAGTTGACCTTGACGTAAAACACTATGGGGTGTTGACCCTAGTGTTCCTAGAGGGAGTATCCTCTAGAAGTCCACATGGGAGTGCCATGTGTGACATACATTTTTCTACTATGGTGGTTTTGTACCACTGGTGAAGACTGTGTGTCTCTAGACAATAGTTGTGTGCTACTACAGTGGTTGTGTACCACTAGATGTGAATGTGTCACTGGACAATAGTTGTGTGCTACTAGTTGATTACAAAGTAGTCAATGTAATACTAGATGAAGACATCATGGAAAGATACCTCCCTATATAAGAGGGAGTGTTGATGTTTCATCATCGAGTGGACCTTCTCCTAGATTGAGTTGCAGACAAAGGGAGATAGGATACATTTATCATAAAGGTGCACTTGTGGTAAATGGGCCCAGACGTAGCCCTTCCTTGATCATGACAACAAATAATATGGAATTGAGGTGCTTTCTATGTGTAAGTTAACATCAGGCTGACATTAACTCACATGGGTGTAGCTGTGGTGAATGGCCCTAGTGTAGTGTTTGTCCTAGTCATGGTGATTTGACAAGGAATAATAAAGACTCAAGATGCTAGATGTTATCACATGAAGATTTGAAGTGAGCCTGATCTCATAGAGAGTCAATTGGCTCAAAGGGAGAGCCACAAAAGGAGTTCTCCTTGGTTCAGGTAGGAGAGAGACATCTCCCAAGACTAATAGACAAGCATCATGAGTCTAGGGAAAAGTTTGTATACTTTAGAGACAAGCTTGACATGGTGCATAATGTCTCCCTCATTGAGAGGGAGTGTTGATGTTTGGACAACATCAAGAAGAAATTCTCATAGATTAATATTTAATAATATAATTATTGATTATTAAATAATATATATAATAAGTAAATGATAATAATAAATAGTTATTTATT
>SNQJ01S0048614.1:90143-100777 GCA_010110895.2 Picea sitchensis
TCACAACTGATAGCCAAACTGTCCCTTTCACCTGTTATCTCAACTGGGTCTCCACTGGATCTGACATGCATGTAGTTAACCATGGTGAATCTTCAGTTGCATGTGAGTTCAGTGATTGTGAATTAATGAATAATTAATTCACTTAACTCTCACTAGTGCAAGTTTAGTTACAACTAGTACAACTGATCTTAACTCACTTAACTACACTTATAATTTCGTTACAACTCCAAATCACTCAGTTATAAATGAGATAATAGATTAATATTTATTGTCTAATTTATTTAAGGGAAAAGTAAATTAGACACATGTTTCTTGTTGACTTTTCAACACATATATGGGGCTACATCTAGCCAAATTAAGTGAATGAGTGATCCTTAGAGAGCTCTTGGTGTGTACAATATGATGGCATTACTCCATCAACATATTTTTCCAAGTAACAAATTTAAGAACCCAAATACACATATACAGAAAAATTAAATTCTTCCATGCCCTCAAGAAATATAAATTGGAATTTCTCATTCTTTTTCCATAAGTGGCGAATGTAGAGTTTGTTGGAAATTAAATTCCCCTCATGCTCATTTAGTGAAACTTTTCACAAAATATTAATGATGGCATTGGAAGTTGGAATGTCATACCTGCTAGAGGCATGGATATGCTCAATCATATTAGGAACCTGGCCTACAAGAAAGAGATTAATAAACAATGAAAGAGAAGAATATAATCATCACAAACCACACACATGAAATGGGGGAAATGATATTCTTATTTCTCATCCAATGGAGAAATGGTTACAAATCCCGTTGAAGTACCTTAAGGGATTCAACATTTAAACAGAAAATACTAAAGCGTTTTCAGGCACATGGAAGGCCAAACACTTGAGAAACCAACCAAAAATGTAATTGCATGGGAATGTGTTGTCACAACCCAACAATATCCACCTTGACAACAATTTCTTGATACCTTTCCCAACGAATCAAACATCACCTTCTTGCAAGTCAAGATAATCCAAACACCACCAAATCTTCTCTAACAATACTGGTTGCATGAACATGTCTACTTAGTTTTCTCTAGTATGGAGCACTCCACCTCCACTGAATCAACATAACCACAAACATGTTGACCTCAACCATGCTTCGCTTGCAACAAACATATCATCAATATAACACCAAGATAATTAATATGTCATAAAAATAATGATCATACTCACTTCTTAAGAACTTTGGCTCACCGTGAAGGAATCACACATCCTGTACCATTTCCTGCTCATGCTTTAGGCCATACAATGACTTCATGAGTTTGCAAACAAATATCCCTTTGCAATCCTGAACAACTTCTTATTGTTCCATATACACGTCTCTGCCAATAATGATTTGTGGATACTAGGATCCCACAATATGCATCCCTTAACTCCATCACCATAACCAACAAAGCTGCACTTCCTTGACAAAATATGGCCAATCCAGCCAAGTGAGCCTTCACCTCTCACCTCCAGGTTAATTTCAATGCTTCATTACATGCAGTACATGGGCTCTAAAAAACCACGAGCTACCAAAAAACCTTGTTCACGAAACCACAACTCTTGACCTATTTCTCCCCATGACCAAAACCAACCAAACTTCCCTCAAAGATAGGGTATCTGGGAATACCATATGCCCTCCCCTTATCATTTAGGTCATCTACACTTTTATCGGTGACATTTCAAACCTTGGGTACACATGCTTAACCGCTTATTACATTCATATGGTCATTTACATGTAAGAAATCCAACTTGAACCATGCATTTGAAACCTCTTACGACTAGCCTGCATTGCTTCTACTATTGTGGACTATCATCTGATTGTCGAGTTTCTTCATCGCGCCCACCCTCTCTCGAAATATGTGAATAGATCATCACAATAGTCTTCCCAATACTACTTTGATCTCATGGATCATCCATTTTTCACATATATCCTCCGTTGTACAACTCCAACAATTACATGAGGGACTCAAGTGTCCTTCACAGCCTCAAATCACATAGAATCATGAACTGCACCAGAAAATATGCAAAGAATTCGACCACTTTTATGCCTATTTTTGTGCTCTCTAGCCACAATGAAACTTATTACAACCTACCATATTTAACATGGAAACCCTTTTAGTAGTAGATCCGGTTTCAATCCTATGATTAGTCGGGCTTTATCCTCTATGCGGATTCAAGTTGCTCCTTAAACTAGTAGTGACTAAGGTTGTGCAAGGCTCTCTCTGGTGGTTACACTTCACCTCTAGAAGTCTCATTTCCTATTCTCTAGCCATAGTTTCCACTGTTACACTACTCCTCTTCTCACATATATTTCTAGTGGATCTTGTTGTAACACAAACTTATAACCAGTGGTGAGATAAAGGGATAAAGAATGAATTTTATTCGTGCATTATCTACATTATTTCCCACAACTTGTGTTCGATAGTGACCAATGACCAACCATCGCGACCATGGGAATGACCAACAACCATTCACTCCTATGAGCCACCTTTACCTCAATAATTTTCCTTTCTTGGAATCGAATGAGAACAACAAGCTCAATTGTCATTAGCACCTTCATTGTCCATCCTCGGGCACCATTTCCTACCCCACGAGGTTATTCGTATCTCACTCTATCAACAACTCCATCCTGAAAATCCAGCCCTGCATCACGTTAGATTTGGTCCTCTTCCAGATTCCAGTTTGCACAGGACCATCTCCTCAAATTCCGATTGGTGCCATTTTTTCCATATTTTCATGGGGGAAAACATTTGGTCACCACAACACACATGTTGTCGAAGGCTCCCTGGCCCACTCTGTGCATTCCCCCTCCAGAAGAGATCCCTCCATTTCTTCCACCACAACGGGATTTATTCTCTGTGTGGCTCAACCTATCTTGCAAACTGATGATATATTCTATGTGCGCGAGACAAAATACTCTCCTCTGTGCACCTCTGTGCATTCCCCCCTCCAGAAGAGATCTCTCCATTGCCTCCACCACAACGTGATTTAGTCTCTGTGTGGCTCAACCTAGCTTGCATACTGATGATATCTTCTATGTGCGTGAGACAACAAACTCTCCTATGTGCAGCTTCCTCACTTGGTTTGGCTCTCCTCCTCTCTCTCACACATATAGCACTTCGACCTCAACTCTGATACCAATTCTTAGGAACCTGGCCTAAAAGAAAGAGATTAATAAACAATGAAAGGGAAGGAGATAATAATCACATAACACAGACTTGAAATGGGGAAAATGATATTCATATTGCTCATACAATGGATAAACGGTTACAAATCTTGTAGGGCCACCTCAAGGGATTCAACATTTAAACATAAAACATTAGAGCATTTTCTGTCACATGGAAGGCCAAATGCTTGAGAAACTAACCATAAATGTAACTGCATGGATATGTGTTGTTGCAAACCAAAAAATCAGACATGGACACATTTTACTAAAGAATGGTTGCATTCAAATAGGTGGTGGGATGCACATTGAACTTAGATAAAACTCTACACCAACTAGCAAGGAGATCCAACGATGATTTATTCATAGTTTCTCTATTAAGTAAAGGTCGGTGTAATGTCCCCAATGGGAATATGCTAGAAAAATAATGGTTTGTTGTTCACAATGTAGTTCTGGTTATTTTCTTCTCCAAACACATATGTTGTTAAGTTGATTTAGGACATTCTACAAACATTTTTCTCATAACCCATAGATAGCCATTTTGACAAACATGTTGCATTCAATCTAAATACACCAGAAAATAGAAGAGATAATATGACATTTTATTAATAATTGAAAATTGATAACACAATATAGTGTCTGGGGCTGTTGTAGCAATGTTTTTTGAGTAATTGGGTTGTTTTTCATTGATTTCAACCCTTGAAGAAAGTCCGGTAGCGACTTCTGGTAGCACAAAGGTTTGGGTAATGGACCCAAGCTTGTTTGATGGATAATGGTATGAGTTTTGATATATTTTTAGGTAATACTATTCTATAAGGATAGTACATGTCATTCCATTTCCAGTGGTATGTGGAACGTCACATAACTCCTCACAGTTAGAGAGTTATGGCCATGTGAAGTTGGAAAACCCTTATAAGTCATCTAGAAGCCCCAAAATGTCAAAGTAGTCAAAGTGTTTGCAAATAAGAAATTATTTAAATAATAAAGTGAAGTGATGAGTGTACTATAAGTCAAAGAGGATGCAAAAGGAATTATTTAAATAATAAATTTAATGGAGAAATTACTAAGTGGACAAGTGGTTAGAAGTGGGTTAGCCCTAAAATAAGGAAAGTGGGTTAAGATGGTTAAAAGGTAACCCCTTGACGAAGCTACATGAAATTATAAATAAGAGGCAAGGCTCTCTCATTTTAATCACACTTGAGCATATTGAATATCTATAGGTGAATGAGGTAACCAAAGGATATCTAAGGCGAATTTAAGAGGGAAGGTGAAGTAAATAAGGCCGAAATTCAGTGGAGGATAAATTCTTTTGATAATGCTTTCTAAGGTATGTTATTTATAGGTCATCTCACCATTTTCGCAATAACCTTTCTTATAGAATGATTCAGACCGTGAAATTGGGAGGACATTGAGGAAACATATCCAAGTATCTATGATACAAATTTCATCTTGTGGTTCATTTTACTTTTGGAGTTACACACCATGGAAAATAAGGTTTGTGGCTAGTCTTGAAACTAGTCTAAAACAAGTGTTTCAGGTAAAAACACCGTAACTTCTTCATAACAGATCCAAATTCAGTAAGAACAAATGTATTGGTTAGAGTACATTCTCTAGTATTCTTTTTACAACTTTCAGATCCATACAACAAATATTCAGTGCGGGGCACGCTCTACAAGTTCGCTCTCTAGAATAAACCATAATTCAACAAGGTATACCATTTTTTCTATACGTCCTTTTCTGAGAGGTTCCAAGTAGTGAAGTCTGGAGGAATTGCATAAAAGACACTAAATAATATTTTGTACCAATTTTATATCTGTATTCATTACAAGTATATAGTTATGATTATTTCAAGTTAGGGTTGTTGACTAATCCAAAACTAGTCATGTGAGACTAAAGTAAAATTTGATGAAAATGCAAGTCTCTTGTCAAGGAAGGTTTGCAGGCATGTGATCATATACACCAGGTCTATTCCAGAGTTACAAATCAGATTCGGATGATGAATTTGATGAGGTATTTTGGTTGAGGTACATGTTGGGTACATGGTTGAGACAAGTAGTTGATGATTTGGCACATACATGAGGTGTATAGTTGATGATGTTGGTACATATTGATGAGTCATAGTTTATGTGTATTTAATGCATGATTGGTACATATTTGGTGCATGGTTCATGCACTCGTTGATGGTATAGTTTGAGGTGAAAGTTGTGTTGGTAGCCAACAATTCTTGTCAATTTTTATCATGGTAAAATGTCGTCGCCAAGGGATAAATTTTTCTGTAGTTGCCTCCTTCTCCTTACAAACTGTTATCACATGAAATTATCAAGGGCCGTAGGTGTGTGTCTTTTTTCCCTTGACCAAGTTTTGAGGGATCTAGTCAAGTTTGACCTATTTTGGGACTTCGACAGCCTGTCGAAGGAGGAGCGCAAGACAAAGTGGAGATCACGGGATCTCGACCCCTTTTTGGGTTTTTGGGATTATGTAACGGGCATGGGATGTTGGCCTATGGGTTTACCCATGTTTAGGCCTATTTTGTAATGTATAAATAGATGTCTAGGCTATGTAAGAAAAGAGACAAATCTATGTGATGTAAGGCTGATAAGCTAAGTGCTAAGTGCAAGTATGATTTGTAGATGCTATGTGCATATTGGGAAAGACTTGCAGATATAGGTGCAAGGTATTGTAACAGACTGTGAAGTGATTTGTGATATAACACAAGGAAGGAGGATCTAGCGAGGTGCACAAATCTCCTGTCCTAGGCGAAGTAGGGTTTTGAGGCTCTGTGCTTGTAACCGATTGACTGAAGACAGTAAAGAAGAAGAGTTGGTGGGCGTGGCCCTAGGGTGGGGGTGAACCACGTAAACACTATGTTGTTCCACTTTGTGCTTGTCTTGATGCATTTATAACTTCTCTTGCTAAGAGATTTGATAGAGATAGATAAATCTGCTTATGCTTTGTGCTAATAGTGTGTAAGAATGTTAGATATGACCTATATGAAGGTGCTTAGTGCTTGATCTGCTAGATATAACCTGCATGTTTATGATAAAGTTCTTAAATACATCATATCCGAGTGAATGATGCGATGCTCTATTCTATCTGCGTAGTAGTATTGGTTGAATCTTGATGAAATGTTAATTCTAAGTGATATGTTAAGTATTATAATCATAAATCTATGTCCCAGCTAAGGTTGCAGACACTCGAGTCCTACAACCACTTCTACCTATACCTCAGGTGAGACTTCATATGCTTTGTAGGTGTTGCCGAAAGGGTCGGTAGTTAGGGTTTTGTTGGTGCGATGTTGTAGCGTTGAACCTTGGGTCTGCCCCTGTGCCAACAAATGGTTCTGTTTTCAGGAGATGAAACTATGATTGCTAGGAACTGAAGAAATGTTTTGTGCGTAGATCTACTGCTGAAGTGCGCAGTATCAGACTTGAAAATGTGATTATTGGGAACTAAGAAAGAAGAAGCTTTGTGAAGAGATTCGACCTAAGATTGTGAAAGCTTTGTGCATAGATCTGTTGCCCTAGTGTACAACATTCTACTTGACCTGAGGATCTTTGTGCCAAGGAAAGAGGTCCAATCTGAAGAAAACAAAGGTAATATTTGTAAGCTCTATGCTCTGATAAAGGTAAGAATAGTGAAAAGTTCTAGATCTAGAAGCTTTGTGCTCTGAAAAAGTAAGATAATTGGAAAATTTTGTTTCTAAAGTATGGATCTAATTGTGTTTGATAGATTCTATCCTAGCTTGAAAACTAGGGCACTAATAGATGAAAGAAGGTTTGATATGAGTAGATCTGATAAGAATAGTGAAAGATATGTTATACCTATGCATAGAAAGAATGTTTGGACTAACAAATGGATGCAGGATCCTAGAAAGAATTTTTTGCAGGTTAGCTCCTATGAGCCTAGCGTGCAGTACATGAAAGGTTGGGGATCGCTTAAATGAAAGAGAGGATTAACCCTCTATTACAGTTGAAGAAAGCTAGGACATCTTGCTAAGGAATGCCCTAGGAAAAGACCAAGTTGTCTTTGTTGTAAAGATATGGACCATGAAGTATTGGATTTCCCTAGAATGGTTGCTAAGCTGGAAGGAATGAATCTGAATCAAGAAAATCCTAAAGCAGATCCAAAAATAGCAGAACCCTAGAAAGAATTAGAGAAAGTATTGGTGCAAATGAAGGAAACCCTGAATGACCACCGACATGTCACATTATCAGAGATATTCAAGGAAAAAGAATGCATTGAAGCAAGAATAGGAGACTTCAACATTGACTGTGTTCTAGATAAGAAAACATAGGTGAATATCATAACAGAGAGAACTTAGGAATCTATAAGGAAGCCTGCTATGATCCCTTCATTAGGAGGAATAGGTTTATTCAGAGGAAAGATGATAAACCTATGTGGGAAGCTGTTGTTGGGAAAAATACCCTACGAACTAGCAAACTAGGGTCAGACTTGCATGCAGATTTTGATCGAAAAGAAAATACTTTTTTACCTACAACCCAAGACTTAAACCCCTCTTTCACAGTAACTGCATGGAAAAGGACCACTAACCTTTTTACTGGCGTTCGATGTAGATCCTTCGTTGCGCTTTGACCACTTGCTTGCGCTGCTCCTTCCACAGATGACCTGCAATCAAGACAAATAACAACTATGCATGCATGCTACTTCTCTTCTCAAGGGTTAGAAATCAAGCATAAATTAACCAAACCATAGACAATTCATGCATTGGGACGGGAAAAGTATTCTTTTTATTACTGGAAGTGAATCAACTTACAAACAAAGCTGAGACCGACCACCGCTCCTTGAACTTGATCCTGGGCTCCTCTTCTTCTGTCCTCCAACTGCTTTGCGTTAAATCTCCTTTGTCATGAGGAAAGGCTAAAGGGTTGGGACAATGGATTACATAAATGGGCAGAGTTTCTTCGCTATATTTTTTCCTTCTCCAAATGGTACCCCTACCCCTTCTTTTATAGGCTAGAAGGAGCTAGGGTTTTGGATGATCCCTCGGTCATGCATGGCCGAGAGTTTCAGTTAATTGACCCATAGCTTTTTGTTCCGTCGGAAACTTTCCTTTTTTCGTGCTTTGTTAGGTACATGTGAGCTGTAGTGAGTCAGCTAGCGTGCACACGCGTGCAGTAATGGGTTAGGGCGCGTGGGCCTTGACACAAGAGGATGTTTCAAAGAGTTGTTCAGCATAGTTTTGGCAAAGAAGGGATATGAGTTGGCTTGATGCCAGGTAAGCATGTGTGGTGCAATTTAGGGTTATAACATACGCCCCCTAATGTGTGAGGTGAGAAGAGCATCTGATGGCCGAAATACATTACCAATCTTTACTGATGTGTCGAACGATTGAGCCCAAGGATCAGGAACCATGAGCTGTCGTCTGCAAAATAACAAATGTCTCACTGAGGCAGGCATACCCATGCTCGGGATAAAATAGAACCATGGCTACCAATCAAATACATTGTAGATCCATGTCAAATAACTATAAAGAGTAGCTACGAATAATACACAGCAGAACTACATCTCGAAATCAGAAAGATATACATATAGAGTATCCATCTTCCAGAAGCTGATTCGGCCTGATGGCTGGACTTCAGAGCTCGAGAAACAACTTCAAAATCTTCCAAAACTCGGGTAGGAATGTAATATGAGTGTACAACTGCACTACCCAGAGGTCTTCGACGGCTCGTCGGTTATGGACTTGATAATCTTGATGATCGAACTGAAGGATTCAGTGATTTCGAACAAGGACTTGATTGGACATTCAGGATGGTCGGGTATGCGGAGAAGAGACATATTGCAGAGGGGACAAATAAAGATTAGTGACAAACTTCCCTTGGATAATAGCACGACAAGTGATAAGACTCAGGCAACATACATGTTAATCATAAGTCTATGAAGCAGGAGGCAACGCAAACTCTCCATATGTTTGGAAGAGTAACCAAACGGTGGAGGACACAACTCTATATAGCGAGAAAATCTTCCTAAGGTCATACTACATCCCATAGTCTGATGATCAAATGGACAGATGTGCTTTATCCAAGGGCGACTCATTATGCTGACAATAAAGAAAATACTTTTCCCATCCTCTTTTTGGGGCATATTTGATTTTTTTGTTGTTTTTGATAATTTTTGAAAAAGAATAAAGGAATATTACGTTACAATGGAGGAACGAGTACTGCAAACATACAAGCTCGAGGCACAAGGACAAGACTGGTGTTCTGGTAAAATGATACTCAGGAAAAATCCTCCAGTGGCCAAAGGTGTTAAGACGCAGAAGCAAACTGTCACAAGGCTGGTGGATAAGGTATGCAAGTGTGGTTGATAGAACACACAATGGTAACATTCTTCGATGTAAGTTTAATGAGCCTAGAGAAGGTAAGCTCGGTGGTTTTTCATATTTAGAGAGTCTGAAAAAGCATAAAAGGAGACTCCGCTGGGGTACCTTTTTCGACAAAAGTCTAGTCGGTTCAAAAAAGTGATAAACTAGCATCGATTAGATGTCAATTCAAAACTATTTTAATGAGTGTGACAAGGACAATATCACTCGGCTATTTTTTCACTTTTAAGGAGTCTGAAAAAAGCTTAACTATGGACTCTATCAGGAATATTCTTCTGGACCAATTTAACGAGTGTGAAAGAATAAGGTTACTCGATGATCTTTTCAATTTTAGGGAGTCTGAAAAGAGCTTAACTATGGACTCCGTGGGGGTGTCTTTTTCATAAATTTAGTCCCTCAGGCCTAAAAAAGGAATAAAATTATACCTGAGGATACTCTTCTAAAGAATGGGAATTCGATAGAGTATACCTTTGTTCGTACAGTTGATCGTCCAGACAGAAAAAAGGGGTAAACTACTGCTAGACAGACGTGACTTCAAATTTCAGTTTAACGAGCGTGAAAGGCCACAAGATCGCTCGACAATCTTTTCATTTTTAGAGGGTCTGAAAAGGGCTTAAAAGGAGACCCGTTATTTTTTGGGAGTCCTGAGGATGAGACAAAGAGTGAAAAAGACTCATGCAAATGAGGCTCAAACTCGTATTCAGGAAAGACTATATGGACTCTCGAGCCTACAATGGTTTTAGAAACGGCATGGACACCATAATGCAACCAGGACCTACCTAGGGCATCCATGTTCTGGTAAGCTCTACCACCAAGTTGCGACACTTCCAGAGCAGATATGACGGTTCTGTGTCACAACCTGATGGGATCGATCCTATAGCATAAGAAAAAGGCAACGATATGCAAAAGTTGGTGTGGTATCCTAACCTATATGCTCAAGTTGATTTTTGAAAAATATTTTTTTTATGGACCGTCAATATTTTCTCGAAACTCAAAAAACAATTTTCCCAATACCTGATCAAATCCCTCCCATATAACTCCTGGATCACTCTAAATGGTTTTTGGTATAAAGAAACTGATAGGGGGGGGGGGCAAAAAAGTGACAAAAA
>SNQJ01S0048614.1:113387-129168 GCA_010110895.2 Picea sitchensis
GTTTATACAGTGATCATCGTGCTTCTTCTCTCTATCTTGTTACTGTGTCTAAGATACCCCCCGAACCTGAGATTGTTAACCCCGAGCGTGTATGTTAGATGAATTGAGTACTGCAAAAAGAGTTGTTGAGGAATTTTTGATCGACCTCATGACTGAAAGAGTCATGTCAATGTCTATAGGTATACAAGCATCATCCATGAGAGGACTGCCAACCTCTCCATCCACTGCTCACAGAGCAGGACCATCCCAACCGTCCGATGAGAACTGAACTAAGCATAGGGATGGCTTAGCAAGTGCTAAATTGATCCCGACTATCTTACTGACCTATATACCACCTTTAAGAGGTGTTGTAAATCAGGACAATGTGCCCAAACATTTCGACTATTCCTTGGTCACTGCGTACCTCCTGAAGGGGATACGTGTAGTGCGAGCGGACCAAGATAATATCACAGCATTGAAGTTTAGCGACTTCAACCTTGGCGATCGTAAATTCTACAACATGTTAGCCCCGCATAAGTATTTGACTAGAACAAAAGGGAATAGCTCAAAGGTAATTCCCCAAGCATGGAACCATAACCTCGCACAATCCACTCTACTCAATGTCATGAAAATTCCCCACTTCGGAAGACACCAATTTGTGAAGGCATGTGTCAAGCTGCTGCTGTCTTGTTACCATGGTGGATATTTGTTGATAAACCACTATATCACAGTTGATCCGACTTTGATCAATCAGATCACGGGTTTGATTATGTAAGGACCTGACCCACAAGATTTCTATCCTGGAAAATCCATGGACCACGCTCTCACACAAAGGATCAATGACACCTACGACGATGTCGAGAAGGGCACATGAGGCTACAAGGTAGCCTCTATTCAGAATGGTGCAGTTCACCTTGCCTTTTAGATGATTGCAGGGAAGTTAGTATGCAAGAACCAACCCACCCAAGTGACTGGTTTTGTAGTCGACCTAGGGAAGTGCGTGGAGAGCCTAAAAATGAATTGGGTGAAGTACCTGGTGAACCAATTAGAACTTGATTGTAGAGAAGCCCAAGATCAAGGGTATGAATTTCATTTTAGATGGCTATTGATCCTAATCGCTTTCATTGTTTGGGAGATGACAGAAGGTGTGACCTTCCCGGACATCGAGCCATTTGAACCATTGGCCACGAAGTTCAGTACATTGTGGTACTCAAGTGACATGAATAAGCATTGATAGTCAAATGTCATTTTCCATACATACTACAATCAGCTGAAGATAGCCATACAGTCTGAGCCTCGCATGACGTCGAACACTATATACCGATTCAGGAGTTTCATGAAGTTCAACGTTGATCAACATTTCATTTATATCACAGTGCGAGCCGACGAGAACAAGCAACAACTTCAATCCTACTATAAGCTGACAGAGGATGACTTAGAGGAGATTACTAAGGAATGGTCTACTGACCTCCTTATTCTAGCAGACCATGTGGAGATATCTGACATTGATAGCCCAGAAGCTGCACAGGATACACCCAGACCTAGCAAAACAAAGAAGACTGACGAAGTACAATATTTAAGTAGTGCCTTGGTAAATACTGCTTCCAGGTCACCAGATCAAGGAGGTGATGGTGAAGATATAGATGGCACAAAAGATGAACAGAGGAAAGGCGAAGTAACACCGCCTAGAGATGAGGAGGACCCCTCGAAGAAAAGGAAGGTTCCCCCCCGAAACCTTCCTCCCGGAAGAGATAAAAAACCCCTGTAAATAAGATACAGATCATCCTCACCTCTGATGATTTAAATTTCATTATAACAACCCTGAATGATGCTTCGTTGGAGATAGCAGAGAATCAAGAAGCTAAGAAGGAGGAGATGTACAATACAATTGAGGTCGATCTCCAAGGGGTGCAACAAGCACTACAATCCAGCCGTGCAGTCTCCACTGTGCCTCTGTCATTGGGAACACCAGAACTGGGAGATGAGCCAACCCAACTCCACCGACTCGCTGATACAGTCGAAGCTCGCCTTTAATGGGCACAAGAGGAAACAACGCAAGCCACCCAATATTTGGTACAAGTACAAGGAGTACTTATAGAACAACGTCGAGATGCCAAATAGGAAAAGAGCACTCTCCAAGCGAAGTTTGATGAGGAAAGGGAACAACCACAGCAAGGAAAGGAACAGTTTCTCACCGAGCAACATGAAGTAAAGGAAGCGTTCAATAGAGCACTATGCTATGTGACTGTCATAGAAGTAAAGGCAGAGGATCAAGTTACGAATCAAGTAGCGCAACTTGAAGAAGTGGTCCAGCAGCTGTAGCAATGCATCGCAGACCTAGAACTACACATTGTACCTGAGACCCCACAGGAGGTAAAGGACCAAATAGAAGCAACTTCCAGGAGTGCAGTTGAAAGGCTAAAGGCCCTTACCTTAGAATGAAATAAATTCACTGATCATAGTGCCCAAACATATGAGAAACTTAACGAAAACCCAAAATTGTAGGCACTGGAGTCACAACTCTAGGAAGTGAAGCAACACGCAAAAACAATACAGGCACAACTGAAATCCTTGACAGCTGTGGAGAGAATGAAGATATCTCAAGAGCAGCGAACTGCACAACAACAGATCCATACTATCCAGAGTAGAGTTATGGAGATAACTTAGAAACTCCAACCTGTGCAAGATAAGGCCTATCATTTGTTTACAGAGTTAGAAGGCCAAGGAGTAGAACTGGAGCGGGTTAGCACTACAGTAGAACAATGCCTGGAAGGACCTGTGAGTGATGTAGTCATTCAAGAGTTTGTTGAACAAGAGCTTGTAGCATAGCAGCAAATCGAAGTAGAACTTCCTACATCAAAGTGACTTGGGACGAGTCACAGGTGAGTGTTGGGGGCCTGTTGGCCCTTGACCAAGTTTTGAGGGATCTGGTCAAGTTTGACCTATTTTGGGACTTCGACAGCGTACCGAAGGAGGAGAGAAAGACAAAGTGGAGATCACGAGATCTCAACCCCTTTTTGGGTCCTTTTTGGGTTTTTGGGATTATGTAATGGGCATGGGATTTCGACCCATGGGTTTACCCATGTTTAGGACTATTTTGTAATGTATGAATAGATGTCTAGGATATGTAAGAAAAGAGACAAATATATGTGATGTAAGGCTGATAAGATAAGTGCTAAGTGCATGTATGATTTGTAGATGCTCTGTGCATACTAGGAAAGACTTGCAGAGCTAGGTGCAAGGTATTGTAACAGACTATGAAGTACTTTGTGCTATAATGCAAGGGAGGAGGATCTAGTGAGGTGCACAAATCTCTTGTCCTAGGCGAAGTAGGGTTTTGAGGCTCTGTGCTTGCAATCGATTGACTGAAGACAATAAAGAAGAAGAGTTGGTGGACGTAGCCCCAGGGTGGGGGTGAACCATGTAAACATTGTGTTGTTCCGCTTTGTGCTTGTTTTGATGTGTTTATAACTTCTCTTGCTAAGTGATTTGATAGAGATAGATAAATTTGTTTATGCTTTGTGCTAATAATGTGTAAGAATGTTAGATCTGACCTATATGAAGGTGCTTAGTGCTTTATCTGCTAGATATAACCTATTTGTTTATGATAAAGTTCTTAAATACATCATATCTAAGTGAATGATGCGATGCTATGTTCTATTTGTGCAGTAGTATTGGTTGAATATTGGTGAACTGTTAATGCTAAGTGCTCTATTAAGTATTATAATGACAGATCTGTGTCCCAACTAAGGTTGCAGACACTTGAGTCCTACAACCACCCCTGCCTCTATCTCGGGTGAGACTTCATCTTCTTCACATGTGTTGCTGAAAGGGCCGATAGTTAGGGTTTTTTTGGTGCGTTGTTGTAGTGTTGAACCCTGGGTCTGCCCCTATGGAAACAGTGTTGAATATACCCGAGTCTATGTCCTTGCCCTATTTTTCTCTCTTTCATAGTCCATGTCTTTTAATTTTTCTCTTTCAGTCGACAAAGTCATTTTTTTTTGTTTGCCCTTTCTGTTTGAGCACTCATCTCCTTTGCCTCTATCTTTTGTCCTTCTGTTTTCCCGAGCTCTCCACTAGTCACCCAAGTCTTTTCTTACATAGGCCGCAACCATGAACAAAAGCGCAAATTTCTTGGTAGTCTTTTTTGGAATTGAAGCATAAGCAGAAGGCAATTTTAATATTTTAGCGGCGAAGATTTCAGGAATAGTCTAGATCAGCGGCTCACGAGATTTCGGGAGTGAAAACTTGCGTGAAGTATAGTGTTGGAGGAAAAGGCCCTAAAGTGAATATGAACTGTTGATCTTAAAGGGGATAGGTGGAAGTCGATCCAAGCCTTTGGGAAAATGAGCTTCGAGAGATTTTAAATGAGAAGTGCTTAGAAATCTTGAAGGGCCGAAGCCCGAAGTCCTGAAGAGCCAAAGCCGCCAAAGCACCTAATTTTCCAAAGCTTTTGAAGTGGTCGAAGTCCTGAAATGGATTTGAGCCATTGATCAGCAAGAGCCATGTGTCATTAGATCCACAGCTTCGGGTAAAAGCACATGGAAGAGTAAGCGAGATTTGAGTTTTGGTTTCCCGGAGCTCGGAGACCCGAAGTGGATCTCGGTCGTCCAAATCTAGAATTCCACGCGGCATTAGATCTGTCACTCCGGGAGTTTTAAAATGAGAAAAGCGTCGAAGTCCCAAAGACCTAAAGCATGTGACACATTCTCATCAGGCATGACATGTGGAACTCTTTCTAGGTCATTCGGTCATGTCCTTGTAAATCTCCTTATCATGACACATCAGTAGACGTGACATCATATGACATCATCCAGACCATCCAGCAGTGGGGACACACGATAGAGACCTGCGATATTCGTGGGAGAGGTAAGTTTGAAAATTGATTTTCCTGGAGCCCAAAGTCTCTAAGGGATCTTAGACGTCGATCTCTGGAGGCCATGCATCATTATATCCTTAGCTCCAGAGGATTTACCAGGAGGAAAATGAAGTTTGAGTTTTTTTTTTTCCTGGAGTCCATCGACCTGAAGCGATTATATCCTTTGATCTCAGGGGACCACACATCGTCATATATTTAGCTCCGGGTAAAAGTGATAGAAGGAAAAGGAGTTTTGAGGTTTGAAAAGTTCGAAGCCCGAATCGCGAAGTAGGTCTCAACTGTCGATTCAAAAAGGGAGACCTGATCCATTTATTTGGTAGGGAAGTTTTGAGCCATTGATTATGAAGCCTCATCCAATATCATGATATCAATGACCACAGTCCATGGAGGGAACGTAATATGCTCGGGCAATAATTTTATTGAGCGGTCCCGCAATTGAAACCATGGTAAGTCAAAAGTGATACACGGTGAAGGGAGATGGATTGCAGGCCCAAAAGCGGTCTAAATCCAAACCACCTTTGAGCGACCCCACAATCATGTGCTCATATAAAATCCTATCCAAGAGAAACATGTGGCCTCCCTTTGAGCATTAATCCATGTCACAATCTCGTGAAAAGGAAGTTAATGAAAGAAGAGTTGGTGGTTGAAACCTTGGCTCACTCCATAAATGAAACGCATGGAAGGCTCGGCCGTGGGGACTAAACCATCAGCACGTGGTACCCTTGTGGAGAGATTTTCCTGTAGACCCATGCCGATATGTGCTCACGTCTAACAAAGGGATACATGCACAGTCTGACAGAAGACTGCTCTAAGAAAATCTTTGAATGTGGTGATCGGATCACACTCCTGAGAGTCGGGCACTGATCTGAGTATAAAAGAGATCAATTTAGATTTTGTAAACGAGGGGTAGTTTTGGCCCAGACCGGGGGGAATATTTGAGAGTTGTTATGACTGTATTTTTGTTGTAAGCCTGAGGGACTGGATTGTAAATTGTTATGTTAATGAAGATTCCTTTAAGTTGTTATATCATACCATCTTCTTAGTTTTCATTTTCTGTTTTTCTTTCTTTTCTGGATGTAATCTCTCTAATTTATGGATTCCTAAGGTGATGGAGGATCTATTGCTGTCATGCCCATATTTCATGGTCAATAGACATTTTTGTTTCTCATTCTTGTCTGAACATAATCTCTCTGATTTATGGATTCATGAGGCGATGGACGACCTATTTCCGTCATGCCCATCTTCCATGGTTCAACAGACGTTTCTATTTCCCATTCCTGTCTGAATGTAATCTCTTCGATTTATGGATTCCTGAGGTGATGGAGGGTTTGTTTTCGTCATGCTCATATTTCATGGTTCAGCAGACATCCTATGTTTTTCTTCTTGTCTGGATCATTGTAAACCCCCTGATTTATGGATTCCTGAGGCGGTAGAGGATCTGTTGTCATGTTGCCCATTTTTTATGGTTTATCATTCATACACTTTCTTCATTTCTCCTTCCCACCACCATTTAAATCCTTTGTCTGATAGGGAACTTAAATGCCTTCATTGAGTAGACTATTTATGACTCCATAGCCCAATGGCCCATCACTATTCTTCAGTGATATCTGTTGTCTTTCCTTTCCTTAAAGCCTCGCTGACTAACCCACTCACACCCTTTTAATCCAAAAATATTTTGATGGGTATTGGGCTTATCCTCTTGCAATCAGAGGGTGACTCTTAGTGCTAACATTCATGGCACCGTTGTCGGGAATGGAAATAAGATATCTTCCCTAGGAGAATGACAACGAATAGATCTGGATTTAGATGGTGAACTGAGGTTGAACACATTATTCTGACTGCTTATCTTTCACCATGGAGACTCCACTTTTTGAAAATCTAATGGCGACTCCACTGGTTTGAAATGGAAAAGATATTAGCTCAGATGTATGCTTTCTGTGATTTTTAAAAAATAGTTGGCTTCCCTAACACACTGCCTGATAAAGATGAATGGGAGAGAAGACTTCCTAAATTTCGAGGAGAAGTGTGGGAAGTACCAGCTGAACATTTGTTGGAATTTCATGAATTTATTCATATCATGCATGAATATGTTCATATTGAGCTTTTCAAGCATTCATTAAGGGGGATTGCTCATGATTGGTGTCAATCTCTTCCCATTGCAAGCGTCATCTCTTTGACAGGTTTTCATGTAGCTTTCAATTCGTTTTGTAAAGATTATTTCTCTGCTGAGTATCTTTATGAAAAATGTTGTGATGAGTTTTCTTTGCTTTATAAAGATTCTACCTGTCACAAGGACCAGATTTGTGATGAAGAATTTTTTTTGGAAGAAAGATTTTTCCATGACGATCACGAGGTGTTGAATGATATTCATGATAGAAACAACATAGAAATATTTGACATCATATCATATGTATCTGTCGTTTTAAGCGTCCATGAAGATAAACATGTATCTTCTAAATATTTAGATGTCGAAGATCAGAGCTTCTCTATGGTTCCTGTTTATGGTGATTGTGAATCTGATCCTTGGGAGAGCCATGAAGGAGAAAGGAAGGAGCCACATCTTTCGGCTATCTTGGATCAGAGTTTTTCCCCTTTCAATTTCTCATCCATATATGGTTATCCACATCCGGTGCTGGATAGAAGTGAATGGGATTATTATCTTCCAAGATTCAGAGGAAGTGAGCATGATGAGCCCAGTAAGCACTTATTCAATTTTCATGTATGCATGCTTGAGCATGATTTTGTTGATGAGGATGTCTTGATCAAGATGTTCAAATTTTCTTTGGAGGGAGATGCTCGTGAATGGTGTCAATATCTCCCTGCTGCTAGTATCCATTCTTTGAAGGATTTGCACGATGCTTTCACTTCATATTATGAGAAGATTTACCTATCTCATCTTATTTTGGATGACAGTTGTAAGAAGTTTTCATTCTACATCCAGCATATGATAGAGTCTTTCTCGTGTGATGAGTCTGGTAAATATCTGATTGAGAGAGGAAGCAAGGATAAAAATAAAAGAGTTCTGCACTCACCTGCCCCTGAAGAGTATTCAGAATCAAAAAACATAGGCTGCCAATCTTCTTATGAAAGAAAAAGCTCCTACCAAAAGCAACATGATAGAGAGAAAGAGACATACATGGATATACATGAAGAAAATTCTTGCTCTCAGATAGTCTATGTCATCGGAGCAGACAAAGAGGAAGTGGTTCAGCATCCTACATCAGCCTTTCACTCACTTGTACTTGCCACAGACATTCAGTCAAATGTGAGTAGCTATAATATAGAGCATGCTTTCTCTTACCAACCCAGTAAGTTTCATCCCCTATTTTATTCAATGACTGCAATTTATAGAAAGAGTCATGTCTTGTCCTGTTTTGTTCTAGATCCAAGTGGATCTAGGGAGATCTATTAGTGTCCGCACCTACCAATTTATCCGATAACAAAATTGGTGACTCCACTGGGGATACAACCCATTTTGGTGGTTTTTACCTGGCCATTTTCTCTTGACTTACCCTTTTTCATTCCCAATAAATCTATGAGTCTTGAGGAGATCCTCACAGACTCCTTGGATCCAGAAGTTCCCTCAAAAGTTTTGTCATTTTTCCAAAATTTGCTTGATTGCAAACCTTCTCGCACTACACCTTTCTGTAGCCTGCGAGAATCACTGAAGTTCGCACCCTAGTGTTTAGTTCAGTGCAAACTTCTCGCAATCTTCTTGTGTCTAGCCTGCGAGAATCCTTAATTCTCTCACTGTACCCCACTGCCAGACTGTGAACTCACTTGTAAAAACATTGGATTAAGTCTTTTGTGTCTTCAGATGCCTGGATTTGTTGGTGTGTCTAGAAATAACTTCTTTGGCCAATGATTGAATGTTTATTGACTTCAAATCTCGCGAATAATTAGCTTTTGTAAATCGAAAGCTCGCCTTGATCATTTTTTATCAATTTTTACCTCTTGACCTTTTATTAACAAGGGTATAATCTCCGATTCTGAAATCCGAGTGCTTGTTTGGTCAGGAGCCTCTGATTGGATTAAAAGTTGAGATTAATTGTTTTCTTCGATTACTTATTACTTGGAAAATAGTTACCCATGTGCATTTGAAGAGACTGGTCTTGTCAGTTTGTTATTTTTATCTTCATTGAAAGATCGATTTGGGTGTTTGTTGAGCATTTCATTTTCATTAGTTGCTTACTTTTTCTTAGTTCCATCCTTGTTGCTTGGTTTCTAATAAAAAAATTAAAAGACTTTTTTCTTTTTTTTTAAGCAATCTTTTATTCGAAAAACATTGGCATTCAAGTATTGAAAGAGAATGAATAGGGAATTTGCATTGTTCATGATTGTTTGATATTACATTTCAAAGAAGATCATACATCGTAGTTCACATTTTTCCAGAAAACTCCTCTTTCCCTCCTGTAAATAGGATTCATCGAAAAAAAAATTGTATCATTCATCCCTATTTACGCATTGTTGGGTCAAAGTCTCACACGACATCAGTTTCATTTCCGTCTCCTTTTTGCATAACAACAACCTTTAATAATATTGTGCAACTTCAAAATTCAACTAGTAACTTTTTCTAGGGCTCTTTTACACCAACATTAGCTAGGCTACAGCTTTGGAATAGGCAGTTAGACACACTCTCCAAAGCACAAAACACACAATAGTATCTTGTGATAAGGAGTGTCAAATCCCATTTGCAACATTTTTTCCTGGGAAGCCCTTCTCACACAAGGGTCAAACCTGAGGTCGCATTGAGATTGTCAGAGTTACTCACCCTGCTTTGTTGATATCAGTGTAGAGATTGCACGTATTACAGGGGTCACTTGAAGGTATACCCACAATGATGAGTGGAAGCCTCTCAAGCTGATTTCAGGCTAGATACCCTACCCTTGCATGTGGATCAGACTGTCGATTGTTTCCCCAGGAATCATTGTTGTTGGTGGTAACCTTAGTAGCCTATGTTCTTAGGGTCTTATACAAGGTGGTTGTGAAGGTGTAAGTCTTCACAGTACCTGGAATCGACATTGGCCAGACTCACTCGGGCTCCTTGGAGGGTATACCCACGATTGTGTGTGGGAGCTTGCACCAGAGTGTAAGTCCATTAAGCAGGTCATCAATGTAACTTTTCCACCCTAGCCTAGCCCCTTCTTGTCTCATCGTCGTGACGTTGGATTTCATCACCAACTAGTGACTTCGGAATTGGAAGGTCTTGTTTTCTTGGTTTTGCTTCCTAGATTTTACTAGCACGTGCTATTTTTTTACCCAAGTTGGCCATAGAATTTCTTTCGTAAGATTATAACTCAATCACAATTGACCCTCCACGTCGTTCACGTAGAATGCAAGGCCTACCCCCAGAAGATCTGGAATGCTCTCAACCCTTGCCTACCATCTCACTGGAGGGCTCTCCTCAACAGAGTGAAGTCCAAGACGTTGCCACTCCACAAGTGGAAAGAACTAACTCTTTAGAATGGTTCCACATTACCAATTCTCGAGAGGACTTTCGACTTCATCCCAACTCCGAGAGACGTATTTTTCAAGTGAATTCTTCCTTAGATATAGTTGTTCAGTCTTCTGGATTACCAACTGGACCTTTTATAGGACCTGAGGGTCAAGATCCTTTTTGGACTACTGGCATTTTTAGACGGGATCTCTTTGGCTCAGAAGAAGGCGTTGATATCACTATCACACCTGAGTTGCCTGAAACATCTGATACAGACGTAATACCTTTTACTACTGCCTATTATTTTCCTGGTACAGACACTCCACCAGCTAACCACATCTTGACTATCCCTCTACAAACGGTCCATTACACAATGGTCCCAGATACTACGAGTCCTCACACCGAGATTACAACGGCTAGCCAAGACCCCATTGGCACACCGCTTTCACCTAGATTCACCCCAACACTTCCGCCTAGATATCATGCGTTGAAGGCTTCTATTCCCGCTACTACACAAATCTTATCCGGGACTCCTGGCATTTCCACTCCTTCTGGGCACCATCTCATTCCTGGTTTCATTCTGACACTTCCTCAACCCCCTTTCAAAGGACCTCTTTCATCCTCTATCAGAGGCACTGACCCTAGTGGCACCATCCCATCTTTCACACCTAATTACCAGATTCCTGTAGGTGGACAATTTCACCAAGGAAGCCAAACCCAATTTCCTTTTGTAGGACAAATCCCAATTGGGATGCAACCCCTGATTGGGGGGAAACCCCCACCGACCCCGCCCTATGGAAAAAGCATACCTCCATCCTTGACCCAGTATTGGAATTATCTTATTCAACATAATCCTCACTCGATTGGGGGGCAACAACCTCAAGCTAGCTCTTTCATACCCCCTAGTACAAGCCAACCATATCCAGGCATGTCCAATCCTATTTGGGGCTCGAACGCTCAACCCCACGCCGTTGTTCAAGGGTACAACCCTATGAATTAATTGCCTCCACACCAACAACCGAATCTTCCCGGATCTTCGCATTATATGCAAACTTCTTATATTCCCACTGGTCTACCGATGGGACTCCCTCCCCAAAGTCACCAGTACCCACATGTGAATAGACAATTACCCTTCTTAGCCACCCTAGACCTCCTTGATCTGTCAAGGATTTTAAATTATCTGATCTGTCACTCTCCTCAATGGACCGCCATATTGGCCAAACTACCATCCGACATCCCTAAATTCGATGGTAAACCGGGAGAGGACCCGAACAATCATGTAATGACTTTTCACCTTTGGTGCTCATCCAACTCCTTGATGGATGACTCTATTCGTTTACGTCTTTTTCAGCGAACCCTCACAGGTTCCGCCGCGAAGTGGTATATAGAATTACCACGAGGCTTCTTCACTAACTTTAACACCCTCTCTATGGATTTCCTCAGCCACTACCAGTTACCGATACGCTACGAAACGGGAACCAAAATTTTGAGTTCTTTCAAACAAACCAAAGCCACTCATATCTCTGATCACATTCATGAGTGGCGACATAGATGACGTCTCATCAAACTCGAACTTCCCTATTAGTTGCTGGCAAAGTGGTTCACGAAATCATTTATGAACGACATCACTCATGACATCTCCATGGGTGGAGTTGTCACAGAAGAACAGGCAATCAGGCGTGCTCAATACCTCGACCTCATTTACTCACAAATGGGTACTCTTTACGACTTACTGCCTGACGCACCTCGTCCTTCTACTTCTGCTACTTCAACTATTCCTGTTGCTTCTCATGTAGATGATGGTGTGATTAGCACTTTCCATGCCTAACCTCAGTATGTCCAAACCTCTAGAAACAAACACAAATTCATTTCTTCTAATGTTCAAAATGCTCTGTATCCTACCCCTCCCACCGGCAAGACTTCTGAGGTGAACTCTCTTCAATCTGCTCCCACCAGCAAAAATAAATCCAAAAAAGGAAAGGGTAAGAACAAGGAGGATACAAATAATCCACAATCTGAGAAAACCAAAACAACACCTGTTGAAGATAAGGATAAGCGCAAACCCTGATACCCTTGTCTTATCTGTGGTGATGATCACTACACTAAGAATTGTCCACGATGAGCCGAGGTTACTAAGTTCCTTCAAGGGACCCTGAAACTCCCCACTCCGGTCGTGTTGTCACAACCCTTCCCTTCTAAACAATAGGCCCAATTGGTCATTCATGACCAACCTTCCCCCTCCAATACATCCTATGTCTTAGTGTGTATAGTCTATTCAAAGAAGAATGACATCACACTTACCACTTGAGCCAAAGATTATTCTTTCTCCAAAGAGAAGGTTGATGCCATACCTCCTTCGTTGGTCCAACCATCTCCCACGACTCCTCCTACCAATGGTCCTCTTCATCTTGAACAACTGAGCCTAGATACAATTCTTCTCCCTCCCCCAAAGGATGTTGTTCGCAAATCTTCTTTCAATCCTCATGCACGTTCTGCCCAGAACTATAGTGTTGTCAAAGATCTAGCCCAAGAACCATCTGCGATGTCATCCCTCGAAGTCCTTCAGAGTTGTCCTATAAAACGGAAGGCACTGTTGAAATCTATTGGTGGAATCAACCCTACTGATACAAATTTAATAATTTTTGACTTGGAAGATCACATTCCAAGGTTACCTCCTCAACTCACATTCCAAATACAAGTTATTGTCTCCAACAAGAACATTTGTAGAAAAGTTATTGATGAGGGTGCCTCGACATGTGTCATGTCTATTACCCACTGGAAAGCCATCAGATCTCCTCGAACTGAATCCCACAACATGCTCAAAGCCTTCAATGGCTCTGGTTTTAAGCCTTACGGTGTCCTCCCTTCATTGCTTATTACATTAGAAGGCAAAATGGTCAACGTTGAAGTGGAGGTCTTTGACACTCCTCTCGATTACAACCTTCTACTTGGCTGTAGCTGGATCGATTCCATGCGTGCAGTTGTGTCCACTCTTTTCCATGTCGTGCATTTCCCACATCAAGGAAAAGTAGTTACTGTAGACCAATTGGCCCTCTTTCAGTCTAATACATGTACTGGCAACATACCTTTCATTGAAAAGCCCCCCCCTGGATATGAGAATGTCGGTGTTGGTATTCTTAAATATTCCTCTTTGATGGGTACTTTCCCCATTCCACCACCTGATGTTCCACATCCGTTTGTTGCCTCGATCAACATGATATCCACCTCTGTTCAAGGAACCCCTGCGTCTTACGACCCGTGGATGGTACCCAACCCCGACGATCATCTTCATTATGGCAACGAAATTCTTTTGAGTCCAGTCGAATCCGCTTATCAAACCATTCAATCGACAACCCCTTCTACCCCCTCTCTTGGTGATTTATCTCTCGATCCATTCCGCATCATTTTTCCTATAGACGAGATGATTATGTCTGTTATGTCCGTGGAAGATACCCCTTAGGACGATGGACATCATTGTTCCATCCTCTTCCTAGAACAACACGCCATCGAGGGTTACCCATGAATCTTGACCCCGTCGACCATTTTCATCATTTCTACCGTTCCTGATTCTACACACGATATGTTCTACGAAGGTAACTTAAGTAATATCTCACCCACCATCCCCCTCGGCATATCAATAAAAATGGGAGAGGTCGAAAATGTGCATATCGGAGCTTCATGTTCCCATGACAAAGTTGTCACCTATAAGTCTCTTTTCCAAGAATTTCGTGATGTCTTCTCATGGAGCTATGAAGATATGCCTGGGATTGACCCCGACATTGTGGTACATGAGATTAAGACATACCCAGGTGCTAAACCCATCCGGAAACGACTTCGTCCGGTCCACCCACGTAAAGCAACAGCTATCAAGCTTGAAGTTGAGAAACTTCTCAAATCTAGCTTTATTTACCTTGTGGCTCTAACTGACTGGGTTTCCAATATTGTTCTGATTGACAAGAAACAAGGCACAATCCGCGTGTGCATTGATTATAGAGACATTAACAAAGCTTGTCCTAAAGACAACTTTTCTACCCCCTTCGTTGACCAGATCGTTGACGATTATGCCAGAAGTGAAATCTTCTCTCTAATGGATGGTTTCTCCAGATATAATCAAATCAATATCGTACCCGCGGACCAACACAAGACCACTTTTATTTGTCCTTGGGGCACTTTCGCCTACCGGAAACTTCCATTCGGTTTAAAGAATGCCAGTGCAACTTTTCAACGTGCTATGTCTTATGTCTTTCATGATATAAAGCACATTGTGCAACCATATCTCGATGACTTACCCGCTCATTCCATGTGCCGTGTATATCATCCAATACACCTCCACACCATTTTCCTTTGATGTCGGTTTTACCATATATGCTTGAATCCCCACAAATGTGTTTTTTGCATAGAATCCGACCGACTTATGGGCTTTATTGTTTCACGTCAAGGGATCAAGATAGATCCTTTGAAGGTTGAGGTGATTCTCAATCTTCCTCCTCCTTCCTCACTTCACCAGTTACAAAGTTTGCAAGGGAAGGCGAACTTTCTCCATCGTTTCATCCCGAACTATGCTGAGCTAACTCTTGGATTTACGCGACTGCTCAAGAAAGGTTTTGAGTTTGTATGGGATACCACTGTCGATAAAGCTTTCAAAGCTTTGAAACTATCTTTAACACATACTCCATTACTCTTCCCACCTAATTACAGTCGGGATTATTTCCTTTACCTCACAGCCTCAGAATATACCATCGCTATGGTTCTAGTCCAGGAGGATGATTCTCATGATGAAAATGTCATTTATTACTTAAGTCGGAGTCTCACGACTATCAAAACCAAGTATTTACATGTTGAAAACTGGCCTTGCCAGCTGTCCAAGTTGTTCAACATTTCCGACACTATATCCTTTTACGCAAGACTACGATTATTTCTACCTGCAACCCTATGCAACACATTCTTACACATCAATTTCTAGGGGGAAAATACTCCAAATGGATCGTAATACTCTAGGAGTTTGACTTATAATTTGAATGCGCTAAGTCCAAGAACTCCTTGGTGTTTGCCGAGTTGATATGCGACCTTCCCTGCTCTGAGACGGAAAATGTAGTAGAAGATTCATCACCCGATGAATCCCTTTTCCTGATCAGTTTTGATGACCTTTGGTACGGAGATATCATCATATATCTCCAGACCCAAACTTTCTGGCCCAATTTGTCTAGCACTGACCACCATTGAATATGCTACCAATCCGGTCAATATATTATCCTTGGTGATATTCTTTATCGTCGTGGGATTGACTTCGTTTTTCAACGCTACCTCACATTTGATGAATCCGAGAAAGCCCTAAATGACTGCCATTCTGGAGCCTATGGTGTGTTGTGGGGTATTCTACCCTACGGACTAACAAGCTAGGGCTTTAAACTTGTACGCAGATCATGACCCTTCATAAGCTTACTTTTAACCTTCTACCCAAATCTAAAACCCCTTTTCTCAGGCAA
>SNQJ01S0048614.1:130601-154040 GCA_010110895.2 Picea sitchensis
AACCTTTTTATTGACGGTTGAAGTAGATCCTCCTTTGATATTTTATCCCCTTGCTACTGTTGTTCCTTCCACAAAGCTTCCTGCAATCAAGACAAAACTATGCATGCATGCTACTAATCTACTAGGGGGTTAGAGATAAAACATAAATCAAATAACATAGATGAGACTCATGTATTTGGGACGGGAAAAGCATCTTTTTCATTAATCTCAATATGAGCCAACTTACAATGATTTTGAGACCGGCCACCGTTCCTCGATCCTGATCCTGGGCTCCTCCTCTTCTTTTGTCCTCCAACTGCTTTGCTTGAATTTTTCCTAAAGCTTGAAGAAAAGATAAAGGGTTGGGACAAAACGGACTTGGCAATTTGGCAGAGTTTCTTTGCTATGATTTTTCCTCCTTTGAATAGTACCCCTACCCCTCCTTTTATAGGCTAGAAGGAGCTAGGGTTTTAGGCGAAATCTCGGCCATGCATAGCGAAGAATTCCAGTTAACTGACAAAAAGTTGTTCGTCCCAGCGGAAACTTTCCTGATTTTTTGCTTTGTTAGGTAAACGCAGGCTGTAGTGGGTTAGCCCGCGGTCACCCGCGTGCAGTAGAAGTCCAGCAAGCGGTCAACCGCGCCCAGTGAAAGGTTAGGGCACGGGTTCCTTGATTTAAGTGGTTTTTTGAGGATTTGTTCAGCATGGCTTTGGCTAGGAAGAGGCATGAGTTGGCCTAATGCCAGGTAAACCTGTGTAGTGAATTTTAGGGTTATAACATGGTGGTCACATGTCTGGGTATGCTACTGCCCAGAAGATATTATGAGTGGGGTATTTTTGGCCTTCTTTATTCAATGATTGTATAATTTCTATCCAAAAATGCCATGCTTGCCAAACCTACAACAATAAAATATGATCACACCCTACTCCTCTACACCTTGTGGTCTCCGTTGGTCCTTTTGAAAAATGGAGCATCGATTTCATGACATGTCACCCTCACTTGGCCGGTGGGTATGGATACATTATTTTAGCCATAGATTATTTTACGAAATGGGCTGAGGTGATGCCAACATTCAATAATACCAGAAGGACTGCAACATTATTTATATTCAATCACATCATTTCTTGGTTTGGTTTTCCTCAAGCTATCATTACTGAACACGGTATCCACTTTAGAAACTTCATGATGTCTGAACTCACTGAAAAGTTGGGTCTTCACCATGAAAAATCAACACCCTATTACCCACAAGCCAACGACCAAGTTGAAGCAATAAACAAAATCCTCATTACCATGCTTCGACGAATGATAGGGATTCACAAAATGAGTTGGCAGACGATGTTGTTTTCAACATTGTGGGCTTATCGGACATCCGTTAAGTCTACTACCGGGTTTACACCATTCAAGTTAGTCTATGGTCTAGAAGCCATCTTGCCGATTGAATGTGAGATACCCTCCCTAAAACTAGCCGTCAAACTTCTCCAAAACACTTTTGTTGAAGAAGAACGTTTGTTGTATCTCATGCAATTAGACGAAACCCGTCACGATGCCACCCTAGTTATAGAAGCCCAGAAGAAACACGTCAAAGCCCAATACGACAAACATGTCAAGCCACGCGTTTTCTCTGAAGGTGATCTGGTTCTCCTTTACAAACAAGATCGGGATATGCTAGGAGCCAAAAAATTTGAAGCTATGTGGCGAGGTCTTTATATCATCAGATGAGTTTTGGAGAAAGGAGCTTATGATTTGGTGGACTACGACGGTATCCCTTTGAGTGAACCCATAAATGGGTTGTACTTAAAGAAGTATTATGCTTAATATTACCTGTGCATGAGTGCTTGTATTTTACTGTATCATACTTTTTGTGTGTTACTTTAGTATGATTTTTCATTATTTGGTCTCTGCCCTCGACCGCTTATCTTGCATTGTGCTTGGTTTTTAGATGTCGGAGTCTTTGCCACCCTACATTGGCTTCGCCGATGGCACTAGTCGTAGTACTCAGAACCTTGCTTCTGCTGCATGGGAAATTTATGCCCCTACAAATGAACTTATCAGTCTACGAGGTGTGTGCCTCGTTCGTGCGACCAATAATATTGCAGAATATAGCACCATCATCGAATTATTGATTGATGCTATTTCGCTTTATATCCACCACTTGGTTATATGACTTGATTCGCAACTAGTAGTACTATAGTTAAGTAATGTCTATGCTATTTGAAGTCCTACTTTATTACAGGTATATTTACGAATTCACCTCTTGGAACGTTATTTTGATTATATCAAATATCAACACATTCCTAGATGTCTAAATACATTGAATATGCCTTAGCTAACTATGTGTTAGACAGACATTTGGGACATTTATAAACCAATCACACATCACATGTATAAAACAACACAAAATAAGCTGGTAGAAGCCATATATATGTATATAACGATCAAAAGTTTTTACAAAAAGTTTTTGTCCAAGGATCAAAATCTCAAAATACAAAGCCTATAGCTTCTACAAAATAACATCATGGATGACGCTCACGATAACACACAACTTCTCGGGCTACCCTACGGAGCCGTCGACTGAGAGACTCGGACACACCCATAGTATGGCGTTGGTAACGTCTTGGGATCTCCTCAATAGAAATGTTTGGGACATCCGCAGTCAACCCCTCTAAGTTTTGTTCCACTGCCCTGTAGTCCTCGACATCCCATCTCACCACTAGAGCCGCTTCTCCTCACCTTTGAATGGGAGATGTTCCTGGAGGTCGATACAGCCCCACATCTGTGTCATCAAAAAGAAATTTTTTGATTAGTCCTTGGATAAACATAAAAACATTTCATATGATAAAATTTGCAAAAACATTTAAAAAGAACAAAATGTGTACTTCTCACCTAATTCACCCCAATGAGCATCCTTAGGCAGGACCCAATCCGGATCCCCTCAGAAATCCAAACCGACATATGCGTAGTCAACGATCATCAACATCTGGGGCCTCAACTAGTCAAAAAATGAACCATTATACTTGATTATAGGCCCTGCTACGTGTCGATCCATGAGGTTACACCACCTCATCATCCTCAGATCCTATGGGGCCGGTAAACCCCAATCAACTTGTAGTCGTAGCAGTGGGACCCTCTCGAGGAAGAATGACACCAAAAGTGACTCGTACCCAAACTGTTTCAAGTCACCCTTTTTGCACTTCGTCAGTTGTCTCTTCATACTGCAGAGAACTGTGTCCGACCAGTTAAAAACCCGAGGCTCTGTGCACTCTATGGCGTATTGGAAATAGCTCTGGAGAGCCATGTGCGTAGCCACGCTCCCATCCATGCATGCGATAGTAAACAAGATAGTCTGTAGGGTAAAATCTTGGACCCCCCAAATGACAACCTTACCCTTGCTTCTCTCTGCCTCGGGAACACAATATTGGCGAACATACTCGCTCATAGGAAGTTCGCCGCCTCTACCTCCGGTCAAAGTAGCATGGTATCCATGTCGTGACAACCCCGTCAGAAAATAGATATCCTCGATATCTAGTGTCAGCGTATGGACTCCCATGTGAAATAACTATTGATCCACATCCCACATGTGGACTAGGTGTTCCAACAACCTGAGTTAGGTTCTCATGCCTAGGATCCTGAAAAATTTCAAGAGCCCACATTCCCGAAGGGCACCAATTGTACCTGGGTCATTCTCGGCAATGGCATCCTCCTCCTCATGTTCTCTTTCTCTCCATTCCAACATCGTTATGGTCAAACACCTACAATAGAGCCATGAGAGGAAAGTCAACAACTTATTTTAAACTCTTGCATAATTTTTATTGAGCAAAACCACACATTAAAATCCATTTTTCGGCCCTCCCAGGTGAACCTTTTGCACAGTGCGAGATTCTCGCAGGTCCCTTATGGTCCACTTGCGAGAATGCTTGAGCACATGTTCCGACCCTAAAATGGACTCAAAACTCTAAAAATTGCCAATAAAAACAAAAAATAAACCATGGAAAAGTTGGAGAATCAAGAGATTACCTCGTTGACTAAAACCGTTCGTTGAATGATCGCTTGTGCCTCCTGCAATCAAGCAAATAAATTTGGGGGAAAATGAGGTATGTTGGACAAGTTTTTGGGCAAAGTAACAATGAAATGGTAAAAAGTCCTTTTCACCCATATTTATTCACTTTTTACTATTTCTTATTGATTTTTTTATATTTTTTTTATTGCTTTGTTTATAAAACCTAATACCCTAATAGCCTTGTGAGTATGGTTTTTCGCAGATATAGCAACTTCAAAGTCTGGACAAGGGGGTATGGGTGTTTTCTCTTTTTGTCACATGTACACATACTTTTTAAGTTTTTTTAGGAAAAACCTCGAGCTCAGTCTTCGTTCGTTCTCGTGCTCGAAAATATATGAGAACGTAACCGATTATACTTTTTCTCGCCTTTTCGTACTCGTCACGGTAACACGAAAATGACAAACGTAAGGGAGTATCCTTTAATCTCTTTTCACGCTCCATAAAAATGAAAAGATTTTCGAGCGATCTTGTTCTTTTCACGCTCGTTAAAGTATTTGAAGAAAACGTTCGATGGGCCATAGTTTATCACTTTTTCAGTCTCGTCGAAATCTTTTACAAAAATGGAACTGAAAGAGTTCTCTTTAAGTGTTTTTCAGGCTCTCAAAACGTGAAAAACCCTCGAGTTTTCTATCTTTGGACTTGTTAAACAAACATCGAAAGACTTGTATTGGGACTGAACCACTCCTTCCTAGGGTTCGTTAAATATACTCTGAGGGACTCATCTTAAGGATGATCTTTCATCAACAAGCATATTTTATCCCCCTCAAGCTTGTGTAAAAATAAAGAGGTACTCGCCAGAAATGGTGGGGGAAATTTTGGGAAAGGGATATGTTTTCATATTCGTATTAATGGTAGTAAGTGTCACTCTTGAACATGACACCCCCTATTCATCATTTGAATTTGGGTTGGGAAATCCATTCGTCTCTCATTCAACTTGCTACAAGGTCATATCTTGGGTCGTCTTTGAGTCAGTGTTGCCAAGTCCTTGGTCATGTCGTTCATATGTTCAAGAGAAGTTCAAATGAGCCCTCTATTGAGTCGGCCATCTGCAGTTGTCCATTCTTACTATGTCGGTCTTCCCTGTGTCTGTTTCAACCCGTATTCATACTTTATTTCACCCTCAAAATCTATTACTTATTTCGTGTCATTGATGGGGGGTACATCAAGGCCCTCCTGTGACGAGTCTTGTTCTGTCGAATCCAACTCATTATCTAGAAATGAGACTTAGAAATCATTTAGTACCTTGGAACCTGCATGCCTTAATGGTAGGTCTCTTCACTTTCGACAGGGGTTTCACATCATTGATCCCTAATCGAGAGATTTCGTCGAGTGCTCAACTTCATCTCATTCATTCGCATTCGTTCGGATTGTACTTTGATACCTTGGGAGTCATTGACATGAATGGTGATTTCCCTCGCACTTGTTAATGATTTTCATCAATGACCGGTAATCAAGTGGTTTCTACCATGTTCGACTTCAGCACATGTAATCACATGGCTAGATTCGTACTTTCAGGTGACGAGAGTGAAGATCCTAGGTCTCATCTTTTTTTATCCAGGCTGTGATGGAGTAGGTATGATTTGTATCAGCACATAGATCCAATTTGTATATCATGTGGCTATGTCTTAATTCAAGTCTTCTCACATAGATCCATAGTGTATTCCTGGTGGCTATGTAGCATTTTGACGACATGGATCCACAGTGTATGATTGGTGGCCATGACCTACGTTTATGATTCCATTCATTTATGATCTGAGCATGGGAATGCCTACCTTAGTCCTGGTATTATATTCTGCAAATGCTTGGTTGTTTACAGGTTTCCGATTAGGTGCGCTCCTTGTTTCTGACACACACACGTATTTTACAAAGTATTTCGGTTGTCACAAGTTCCAGCTTCATACTTTGGGGGGCATTCTGTTACACATTATTTTGGTCACTCTGGTGATGTCTCTACAAGGACTTTTTTCTTGAGAAAAGTGACTACTGTCTTCTTCCAAAAAATGCATTTTTAAGATGAGTTCGCAGGCTACCTATGTTATAGGGTGTGAAAATCATTCATTCTCACAGGCAACCCATACTTAGGATGTGAATTGTTCGTAGTCTGTTCTATAGGTAGGGTGCGAACCTGTTTCAAAGCTTGGAAAAGAGAAGAGGTCACAAAGGTTCTAGAAGGGAATCTTCTAGAAAATGAGTTGGCATTTGCATGGTTGGCATCCTACTGACTTCTCATATTTAGTGGGATCATCCTCATCAATTTAACCATCTCTGCTTCTCCTATATATTGAAAGGTTTCTAATGGAAAAGGTTAAGCAAGATTGAATGAAGAATTGGTGAAAGAATTGTGTGAAGAAATCTGCTTATGAGTTGGCATTTGCATGGCTGGCATCCCCACCACTTCTCATATTTAGTGGGATCATCCTCATCAATTCTGAATCCATCTCCGCTTCATATATTGGAAAGGTTCTAATGGAAAAGGCAAGATTGAATGAAGAATTGGTGAAAGAATTGTGTGAAGAAATCTGGTTTGATAGAAGCTGAAGACTCTATTTGGTCTATCAAGTTGTACCGGATATTCTTCATGCAAATGTAGAGAAAGTGTGTGTGTTGGAATCCAAGGGTCACCGAAATATAGACATCAAGGCTTATCCGGTTGTATTCCTCCTTCTACTTTCATTTAATATAATACAATGGCATGCCCCTTTCCCATAAAATGACTCTTATTTTATTGCATAACTCCTTGATCATATACATAGGTTGACATTGAATATACTTTGCTATCTTCACTTGGGTTGGTTTGTGTAGTCTTGGACCTGATTTCACAAGATCACCGGAGCGAAGCGGGAACAACAGAGACCTAAGGAAGAAATATAAAGGTATGCCACTCATTCCTTCTTAGTAGTAGATTCAATGACCACAACTTAGAGAAAGAGTCATGTCCTGTCCTATTTTGTTCTAGATCCAGGTGGATCTAGGGAGATCTATTAGTGTCCACACCTACCGATTTATCTGATAACAGTATTATCCGTTGATTCGAAAAGGGATATTTGATCCATTGATTTGGAGGGGTGGTTTTGAGCTGCTGATCATGAAGCCTCATCCAAGATCATGATATCGATGACCATAGTCCATGGCGGGAACGCAACATGCTCGGGCAATAATTTTCTTGAGTTGTCCCGCAATTGAAATCATGGTAAGTCAAAAGCGATACGTGGCAAAGGGAGATGGATTGTGGGCCCAAAAGCAGTCTAAATCCAAACCACCTTTGAGTGGCCCCACAATCACGTTCTCATATAACATCCTATCCAAGAGAATCACGTGGTTTCCCCTTGAGCATTAAGCCGTGTCGCAATCCCACAAAAAGGAATTTAATGAAGGAAGAGTTGGTGGTTGAAACCTTGATTCACTCCATAAATGGAACACATGGAAGGCTCGGTCGTGGGGATTGAACCATCAGCCTGTGGTACCCCTGTGGACATATTTTCCTGTAGACCCATGTTGATCTGATCTCACGTTTGACAGAGGGATACATGCACAGTTTGACAGAAGACTGCTCCAAGAAAATATTTGAATTTGGTGATCAGATCACAGTCCTGAGAGTCGGGCACTGATCGAAGTATAAAAGAGATCAATTTAGATTTTGTAAACGGGGGGTAGTTTTGGCCCAGACCGGGGGAAATATTTGAGATCTGTTATAACTATATTTTTGTTGTAATCCTGAGGGCCTGGATTGTAAATTGTTATGTTAGTGAAGATTCCTTTAAGTTGTTATTTCATACCATCTTCTTAGTTTTCATTTTCTGTTTCTCTTTCTTGTTTGGATGTAATCTCTCTTATTTATGGATTCCTGAGGCGATGGAGGATCTATTGTCGTCATGCCCATATTTCATGGTTCAACATATGTTTTTGTTTCTTGTTCCCATCTTAATGTAATCTCTCTGATTTATGGATTCCTGAGGCAATGGAGGATCTGTTGCCATCATGCCCATCTTCCATGGTTCAACAGACATTTTTGTTTCCCGTTCCTATCTGAATGTAATCTATTTGATTTATGGATTCCTGAGGCAATGGAGGATATGTTGTCATCATGCCCATATTTCATGGTTCAACAAACGTCCTATTTTTTATTATTGTCTAGATCATTGTAAACCCCCTGATTTTTGGATTCCTGAGGCAGTAGAGGATCTGCTATCATCTTGCCCATTTTTTATGGTTTATCATTCAGACACTTTCTGCCTTTCTCCTTCCCACCACCATTTAAATACTTTGTTTGATAGGGAGCTTAAATGCATTCATTGAGAAGAATTCTTATGACTCCATAGCCCAATGGTCCATCACTAATCTACAGTGATCTCCGTTGTCTTTCCTTTCCTTATATCCTCGATGACTCACCCACTCACACCGTTTTAATCCACAAATATTTTGATGGGTATTGGGTTTATCCTCTTGCAGTTGGAGGGTGTCTCTCAGTGCTAACACAAATTTTTATATATATTTGGTTTTGAGAAGATTCATTGGCCTAGCTTTGTGTAAGAGTTCATCATTTTTAATCTATCGTTTGTTTTGTTTAATTTCATGACTGAAAGCATGAAATTAGAACAAAATTCGGTTTGAGTGGTCATCATACAGTTTGTGGTTTTTTCTTTTTACAAATGGGATTACACCTAAAGGGCATCTATATTTTTATAAACCTTAAAGTTTGTAAGCCTATCATTTTCATTTGTTGATCCATTACCATAACACTTGAATTATACACCTTGGGAGATATGACTTAGTCATTTCTATCTTTGATTATATGGTTTTTACATTTGAGATATCTATGATCGCGCAACTAGCAAACTTTGGTTTAATTTGAAATTTGAATGTTACCCATAGAATTCAAATCACGGTCTTGTCATCTGGGTACAAGATTGACACACTTACCTTCAAACATCATCCCTTTGTCTTGCATAGCTCAGGCCTGCATTCATAGTTGCAAGTGGTGAGTTTTGATGCTTTGATCTTGGTATTCATTTCACAAAGTGGTTTCCTATTATGCGCGTCCTCTAGTTACTACCCACTCAAATATTCAAATGGTTGTTATGGTAGCCTCCTGAATCCTTAGGTATCAGGTTCCTCCCGATTATGCAGACCTCATCCTAATTTTCGTGTGTTGGAGAACACAACCCACCTCTCGCTACCCTTTTTGTTTCGATGTGAACATATTAATGGTGCCCGTGGTGAGAATTGGGTCCAATGGTTCCCAAGGTCTCCTCTCTCATGACGATGTCGTGGAATACATTGTGGCATATGGATGGGATGATTTCATTAGATGCTTTGATGGTTTCAACCTCATTGTGGCCCAAGCTTTCTCTAAAACATTTGATGGCACTAGGGATAAGATTGGGGATTTGCAGCTAGAAGTGACTGAAGTTTCCATCGCAGAAGCTACACGACTATCCCAAGAGGGAGATCGATGTTTTAAAAAAACCAAAATCGAAGGCATGCCCTGGCATTTACTCATGGTCTCCAATAAATTGCATTGTCACCCAAAAGGTACACCAATTTCTCTTTTCAAACCCCGATGGAATGGATTGCTCTTAATGCTTGAGAAATTTATTACCTGGGAAGGTAGATATGGTTTGATCTTCTTGTATCATGTCTTCCTGCTAATGTTTTTTCTAGGTTTCAAGTTGAATATTCCTTTTTATCTGCATAGGAGTCTACTAGAAAATGGTTAATTTCTATCAAAGACAGAAACTAAGCCCACAGTCGAGACTTTTCCACCATGGCCTCATCTGAATGCTCATGGTTCTGCATCTATCTAAGACTGGGAATAGTTGGGAAAATTTTGGGTTTAGAAATAATTTTAACCTACCCAAAAATGTAATAGAATCACCTCTTCCTCTTGATGAAAACCCCAGTCCCTGTCGATCTAACCCCACTATCAAAAACCTATGTGTTAATCCACAAGAAGGCCATGTGTCCATAGATCAAACCTCTATTGCTATCCATAAGCCATTAGGCGAGAAGCCACGATGCGATTTCTTTCCTAGAAAGTCTTTGGAGGAAGTTTTAGATGATTTAAAGGATAAGATTCATGTTGTTCATACTCATCAGTCGATTTAGGTTGTTTTAAATGAATGAACTGTCAAGAAAAAGAACAAGTGTAAAAAACAGAGTAGTCCATATGTAAATTTTACAAATAGGAGACCAAGTCGACTCCTATCTAGAAAATTGAGAAATCAATAGCGTGATAATGAGAAATTGACCCCTGTGATCGAGGTTAATGATCATTTTTCTGAGGATGAGATTGAAGATTTTATTGCTCAAGTAGATGTCGATGACCAGATTTTGGGTAACAATATCGATACTAATGAAATACAGTTCGATTTCATTTCTAATCTCCCACCGTTCCTAAAGAAACAAGAGGGTTTCTATGGTATACAACACGATCTGAAGAAAATCAAAGGACAAACTAAATTTCCCTGTGCAAAACAGGCTCCACCTTTGCCTACCATAAAACTAGTTCATTGTGAAAACTGCCTTGATTGGGTTGAAAGATATTACGGGGATATCCCCTATCTTCAAGCACAATTAAACCAAACAGCATCACGGAACTCATTTATCGAGAGGGAGAATGATGAGTTAAAAGCCTAGATTTGATCAAACGCTCACAGGGAAAACAAGATGATTAAGTGGTCTGGTAATGTGATTATTAAAAACTCAACAAATTTCAACACCATCATAAATTCAAACTTATGCGATGCTTCTTTATCAAATCTCTGAAAGGGTAAATATTTGTTTTAATTTGTTTTGATTTGATTTTGTTTGAGAAACAATAAATAGATTCACTTCTGATTTTATTTTATTTTGAGACGAGCTACAGAATCGAAAGATTCTGTAGCCAGTCTATTTAAAATTATTTGTTTCTATTATTTTCTAAAATTTCATTTTGTTTTGTCTTTTCAGGTAAACAATAGATTATGATGTTATGTTTAAGGAAAAGGAATCATGGGTTGAGCATTCAATAGCTTAGTAATTTCCCATTTTTGAAAAGACAATGTCATTAATGTAATTATTTTTTATGTAAAGACTCCTACATGAGTATCCTTTTGTTATTCTATTTTTGTAAAACAAACTTATTTTCAAGGATCATCCTCTATCTTGTATGATAAGAGGTAACTGATCCAAGACATGTTTAAATAGATTTTGTCGCTTGGTATTAAAAAACACGTTTTTCTGGATCACATAATGGACATATAATTTTGGAAGTGATATGGGAAAGCAGTTTTTTGTTGGCTTTAGACATGTGTAAACTATACAATGTTTGTTTCATTATATTCTCCTATAATTTCTATGTTATGAAATGTTATTTGTGTTAATTTAGATTTAGTATTTTCTTCACATGATATTTCACATCATTGATTATCTAAATACTATCCATGATCTGTTGGTCTAGTTTGTTACATGTGATCGATCAACTATTTAGTTATTTTTGAGTTTACTTCTAATGTTAAATGGTTGATAACATCACTGCCCAGGATTGAGATTTATTTCGTCCTCAGCTATTGGTTATATTGAGGTCATAGGATACATAATTAGTTATCTTCTTGCTGCTATAAATTCACTCCAAAGCACGAAACACTTTCTTGAATTTCTTCAGAAAGTATTATGATTGTTTTTGTCATAGATTTCCACTTAATACAGGACAGACATGAGATTACATAACGTAGAGAGATGAACTTAGTTTACTATTGTTGACCAGTTAGAGGTTAGTTAATGTGTTGTTTTATTTTACTTTAAGTTGTTTGTATATGAATGAACAATGATTGCATTATTCAGACATTAATTAGCTTTGTCTATTTTTGTGTTATCATTACAATCGTATTCATTCAATGTTTATTAGTTTAATATTTTTAAAACATTAGAAAGAGTTATGTTCATACTTGATCTTGTTTAGAAACTTTATCTCGAAAAATTACTTTCACAAGATCTTATTTAAACCTTGTAAACTGTACATAATCATTGTACATTAACACTATTTAGCTCAACATTTTGTAATTAGTGTGTCAATTCTTAGAATCTTATTTTTATTTAGTTTATTTCCTTTCGATGTTTTTAGGACCCTAGTTGGCTAATGGATCCATAAAACCCATTAGGTTAGATCATACCAAACGACTTGGGTTATATAGACAACCCCGGTCTAGATCTATCCTTCCCATTGATGGTGTGTCATCAACGCCCGTCAACAAATGACGCTAGAAGGAGGGACTAAAGCTCATTGATGGCACGTGGAGGTCGTAAGACTCCCCAAAACAATCGTTCTCCTATCATAACACATAATCTCTCAGAAAATAACTCTACACTTGACCCAAATACTACCTCAAACACTACCCTTGACATTCTCGTTGAACAAGTGACACTAGTTCCTCAAGGGATTGACATCCAAGAAATTGTTTTCCAGTCAATCATAAGAACTCAAAGTGATTTATCTCATATCCGACAACCTGGTAGACAACTTAATCAACCTCTTGATTTCACAAATCTTCAAGGAAAACCTGAAGACACTCGTCTTCCCGGAAACCCTTTGGGTGGTAATATTACCAATCTTGTTGAAGAGCGTATCCTTGCTGCTGGAGGATATGGTATTCCACCATACCCACCTGGTTCTTCTCCACCTTCTTCAGGAGGGGAATCCTCGGACGAAGGTATTTCCTCATCTAAACCATCTCAACCTTCAAATCCACCAACTTCCATGGAAAACCAAAATAATTCAGCCAGTCCTTGGCTTGAACAAGATGTTGTGGCAGTACCTAGACCCCAACACCCATTTCCCAAACATCTAGAGAAATGGTTGCCCAAATTTGATCCAGATTCGAAGCAATCAACTGAGGATCACATCAAGAAATTCATGTTAGTTGTTAGACTTCGGAGTGTTGAAAACGAAGATGTTGTGTGCAGGTTATTCCCTTACACTTTTGAGGGAAATGCCTCAACCTGGTATTTTGCACAACAACCTCAGTCCATTATCTCTTGGGACAAGTTTGAAACATGTTTCCTAGAAAAATTTGGAGATGATAAATCTCCAAAAGTTATAGTAATGGAACTCTCTAGTTTGAAAATGAAACCTAAAGAAAATGTTAAGGATTTCAACTAGAGATTCCTGACGTTAAAAAACAAAATCCTTATAGATTCAATGCCAATAGAAAAATTGACGTTTGCATACTATACTAAGGCCCTGCATAACAATATAGCCATATGGGTTAAAAGGTCCAAAAAGAACACATTATTAGAAGCCTTTGAGGAGGCAGTCCTAATTGAGAAGGGCATTTTGAGCTTAAAAGATAATCTAAGTAGTGAGGCTGAAACAACTTCATCTTCTAAAAATAAAATAGAAATTCTTACTAGGCCTCCTCAAGCTAAAAATCAACAAGAAACATTAGACTTGGAAAGTTTGCAGAAAGCTTTCTAGAAATTATCCAATCAGGTCGTTGAATTTAAAATATCTACCGAGGAGGCATCTACAATTAAAGGGGGCTTCAGACCACCTTTTAGAAAACCTTTTCCTCCAAAACGACCAAACACGACCACAGAAGGTCTTAACTTCGGAGGTCTACAGTATGCTTTGCAAACAATATTGGAAGCACATGATAACTCTGTTTATGCTCCCCATGAAAATCATGATGATACAGGTGAGGAAGAGACACCTGATGAGGAGGACCCATCTCCTCCCATTTTCAGGCACTTGTTGGACAACATCTTTCAAGCAAACTTTGAAACTGTCCATCCCTATAACATTAGAAGTAAATCACAAAACAAACCTTCACCCGAAACAAGTAAAAATGTGGTTTCAAAATAGCCAAAGCAAACTGAAACGAGACAAAAATCTGTTGCCCTAGTTTTAGAGTATGATTTGGTTGAAGATCTTAAAAAATTAAGAGCAAATATTTCAGTTTTTGAATTGCTGAAATTTCCACTTATCCTACAGAAAATGCTCCAAAGAATTGCTGAAAATAATAAAAAGAATGATCTTATCAGCAAGAAATCAACATAAATTGACTCAAACAAAGCTAAAATGTCCCAGGTAAAAATTCATCTGAAAATCAGGATAAAAGGGACACATCAGAAAAAACTGTAGGTAATTTAGATAAAACTGTTTCAGGTATAACCATAAAAAATCAGCAGAATTTTGTTGTTTCTTCACAAAAAAATGTTCCTCCTTTTTTATTAACTTTCAAAATTTTCAATAGGAATGTACATAATTGTATGGTTGATTCTAGAGCCTCGTCAAATGTAATGCCTCTGTCTGTGTGTCAAAAAATTAATACTGAAGTAAAACCTTCTGATCTAAAAATCATTCAGTTAGATCAAACTAATGTCAAAGTCATTGGTGAACTTAAAAATGTGTTGATAAGATTGTCTTCCAATCCCAAGGTTCACCAAGTAATTGATATTATTGTTGTTGACATTCCTGAAGTTTATGGTTTATTTTTTAGTAGAGATTGGTGAGAACATTTACATGGCTATTTCTCTACGGTCTGGTCTCATTTATGGCTTCCATAAAATGGACAGCCCAACAAGATCAGAATAAATAGAGAATGTTACCTCAAGTACACGGTGACAGATCTAAATGACACAAATGAGCCTTTTATTACTGCTGCAAATTCGATTGAGACGCAGGGAATGGATACCTTTTTTGGTAATTTCATGACTGAAATTTCCTCCATCACCAACCCAGAACAACAATCTAAAGTAACCACCAGCTATATTCAGACAACAACTTTTCCAGGAACACCGAACATTTCCAATGACGAACAAATCTGGTCCTTATATTTTGATGGATCCAAATCCCGAGAAGGGGCAGGTGATGGTTGTGTGCTCATCGATCCCACAGGTAATAAAACATTTATTGCTTGTCGATTGGAGTTTGAATGTACTAACAATATAGAAGAATACGAAGCACTTCTGTAGGGACTGAGGAAGGCACTAGATATGAATGTGCAAAAATTGGTTGTGTTCGGTGACTCTGAAATCATAGTCAAACAGGTAAGAAATGCAATACATTGTTTGTCACTACATTTGAAGAATTACCAAATTGAGGTATGGGGTTTAATGCACATATTTCTAGCATTCAATATAAATTCCATTCCTAGGACGAGTAATTCAGAAGCTGATTTAGTAGCTAATGTTGCTTCTAAATTGTTGCAAGCTGAAGGTCTTTCTCCCAACACATTATCGGTCGAATTGTTATTCAGGCCATCGATTCTTGACAACATCACAAAATGGCGAGTATTTGATGATGACCAACAGATCATCATTTTTTTACACATGGAAGACACCTTTCAAGACATAGTAATTGATGAAATCACTCATGATGAAAATCTCTGAGATTTCACGGTAATATTCGATCCTCGATCTACATAATCATCATTCGAGTTGGTAAACTCTATTCCCAAATCTGTTTTTAGATTAGAAACATTTTTTGACCTACATGACAAGTTTAGAGGGGTAGTCAATTGTAAAACAAACAATTCCTCGTTGTTGTACAAAACTCTAATTTTAGGAACACAAGATCATCCTCAAAATATCAATCTGGGAAAGGGGTGTTCTGAACAAGAAAGGTCTTCTTTTATAAAATTGTTCAAATAATTTAAAGATGTATTTGCTTGGACCTATTACTATTTAAAGACTTTCTACCCAAACATAATACAACACGTAATTCCTATGAAACCGCAAACTCATCCTTTCCAACAAAAAATGAGGAAAATGCATCCTAAATTAGAACCCACCGTAAAAAATGAACTAAATAAATTACTCACTGCAAAGATAATTTTTCGAGTTATGCATACTCAATGGGTATCTAAATTAGTCCCTGTAAGGAAGAAGAGTGGAGAAATTCGACTTTGTGTCGATTTTCAAAATTTAAACTGAACCTATGATAAAGACAATTACCCCATTCCTCCAATGGAACAAATTACTCAACAAGTATCTGGTTTTAAAGACTATCTTTATTAGATGGTTTCTCAGGAAATAACCAGGTCCTTATGTCTCTGTTAGATCAGCTGAAAACCACTTTTTGTACCCCATGGGGAACCTACGCCTATAAAAAAATTCCTTTCGGATTGATAAATGTCGATGCCACTTTCCAGAGGGCAATGGAAATTGCTTTTTGTGGCCTTATTAATCATTCAGTTGTGGTCTACATAGTCGATGTTACTTTCTTTTCCAAAAACAAGAAAGATCACCTTTCTCATCTTAGGACTGTGTTAGAACGATGTCACAAGTTCAGCATTTCACTCGATCCTAAAAAATCAGTCTTTGCAGTAGAACAAGGGATTGGGTTTATAGTTTCTAAATATGGAATGATAATTGATCCTGAAAGAACCCAAGCCATTTCCAACCTTCCCCCTCCTTCATCCAAAAGGGCCATACAATCCTTTTTGGGTAAAATTAATTTTGTCAGACGATTTGTCCCAAGTTTTTTTGAAATGGTAAGACCTCTATAAAATCTTATTAAAAAGGATGTTTTGTACATATGTGGACCACAATAGAGTCAAGATTTTGATTCTATCAGAAAATCCATAATCGAGGCACCTTCCCTGATGAGCCCTGATTTTTCCCAGGATTTTACATTATATACTTTTGCATCTGATAGATCTTATGCATTGTACTTACACAGAAAAATGTTGAAAGAAATGAGATACCCATCTCATTTATGATCTCTTCCTTTAAAGGAGCATAACTAAATTTCCCCATCGTATATCAGTAGGCATATGTTGTTTTTAAAGATGTTAAACATTTTAGGTATTACATGTTAAAATCCATGACAAAAATTGTTGTTCCTTACCCCGCTGTAAGAAATCTGTTAGTGCAGAAAGAGATGGGAGAAAAAAAGGCAAATTGGATGACATCACTTCAGGAATATGACCTCGAAATAGTAACTGCACAAGTTGTTAGAGGTCAAGGCCTTTGTAAATTAGTAGTTGGTTCAGTTGAGAAGTTAGAAAGTCAAATACATACATCAACTGCAAATCAACATAACGAAACACAGATCAGTTGTACACAAACTGTGCCCAATTCATGGTATGAGAATATCAGATTTTATTTGTTGCATGGAACTGCTCCTCGTAATATTGATCCCAAAAACAAAAGAGCAATTAGGCTTAAATCTGCTTCTTTCCAATTAATTAATGATATATTATTTCAAAAGAATTTTGACAGTGTTTTTCTGCGTTTCTTAGAGAAGGAGGAATCTGAAAGGGTGTTGGCTGAACTGCATTCCGATGATGTTGGGGGTCATTTTGGTGGGGATACCACTGCTCTAAGGGATGTCTACTAATGGTCTACCTTGTTTAAGGATGCTCACACTTTGTCCCGCAAATGTGTAATCTATCAAAAGGCTGTTGGACGGGTGAAGAAAGCATCTTTTCCTTTGCAGCCTATTACAACAGACACACCTTTTCAACAATGGGGCCTAGACATTATAGGACCAATCAACCCCCCTTCCTCATAGCAGCACAAGTACATTCTCATGAAAACTGACTATTTTACGAGATGTTCCGAAGCCTTAACATTAAAGGTAGTCAATACGAATCAAGTAGTGTCATTTATGAACTCCCATATTATCACTCGATTCAGAATTCTTGAATGTCTTGTTTTTGACAATGCTTCTTATTTTTCTTCCCTAGATATGAATGTTTTCTCTCTAGAAAAAGGGATTAAACTAAATTACTCTGCCATCTATTACCCTCAAGGGAACAGTTTGGCCAAGTCAACAAATAAGAATCTGATCAAGATTATAAAAATAATAGTGTCAGAAAACCACAAGAATTGGCACAATGCGTTGTACAAAGAACTTTGGATTGATAGGGTAACTCCAAAATCCTCCATTAGTAATTATCCCTTCTTCCTCGTTTACGAAAGAGAATCCATCATGCCCCCGCATGTCTTTCTTCCTTCTTTGCAATTGTTGCAGAAAGTTCAAGAAGGAGAATGTCCTCCTTTAGAAAATCGAATAAACGCTCTATTAAAATTGGAAGAGGTAAGGACACAGGAAAAACAAAAATTCGATCAACACCAACAAATTGTAAAGATTTGGTTCAATACAAGTTCATCCTCTGAAAGAAATTTTGATGTAGGGGATTTAGTCCTCAAATGGGAGAAAGCGCACGAGAATAAAGGAGAACATACCAAGTTCCAAAACCTGTGGTTGGGGCCTTTCGTCATTTTTGAAAAATTGGGTCCAAGTTCTTTTCGGCTACACAACCTAGAGGGATAGCCAGACACTTTTCCAGTGAATGTCCAGTCTCTAAAAATATACTTCACTTAAGAAAATCAAATCCACCCCTTTGTAAATATTTTAATTTACATTTTCTTTTTTTGGTTTTTTTCATTTTGTGTGATTTTTTGTATTTTCTGGATGATTATGTCTGAATCATTATTCATTATTGAAGGGAATTGTATTTTTCATTAGCAACAATTGAGAACATTTCGAAGCATCTGAACTCATATCAGTTACGATAAGTTTTGACCAGTCATTGTTCCCAGTTTTCATTGAAATCTCAGAGAAACATGATTATCTTAAAAAACTTCTAACACTGTCCCTGTTTTAAAGAAAACAACTCACAGTGCTTTCCCATCCCAGAGATGATTTATTAATTGAAATATAAATGTCCAAATTACGATAAAAGTTATCAGTCCCTAAAAAATGAGAAACTATTATTAAAGATTGATCCTATCATTGTCTGGCTATGATATTTTCAGTATCACCCCTCTCGTGATATCACAAAGTTTCTGAAAATTTTGTAAACAATTTTAGAGAGTTGGAAGCACTATAATGTGTGGGAATTGTGTGTAAACATGTTGGGATACTGAACATGTTTTCTGGTAGCGGGTAAATTCACGCATGATACCAAGACAACTTTGTCGGGGTACTGAACATGCCTGCTGGCAGCAAAGTGATGTCGGGTTCGAAGATCCTCAGGTATGTTTTTTAAATTGATCATATGTTAGGATGCTTTTATCATAAATGGATGACTCTTGGACAGGATAGAAGTACTAGAGTGGGTTAAATTACATCCCTGTCGAGGCTATGGACGCCTGCTGGCAGCAGTGGCCCTTTCAACGGTATTGGAATTATCTATATAAACATCGCTACCCCTGTGATCTAAACAATATTCTGGATTACAATTTTTGGATAGAACTTTACCCAATACAATGACTGTGTTATTTTTCTGAGTTATTGTCGAAGTGCTTGATCTGTCTTTTAATTGTTTCTATTAATTATTGTTGAGTCATCTTTTCCCTGATATAAAGTTTTGATGATGCACAGATAACTGCTTCACCCAACATGTTGCCATTGTTAACAACCAACAATTATTGTCAAATTTTATCATGGTAAAATGTTGTCACCAAGGGATAAAATTTTCTATAGCTACCTCCTTCTCCTTACAAACTTTTCTATGTTTTTGGTGTTGAGAAGATTCATTGGCCTAATTGTGTGTAAGAGTTCATCGTTTTTAATTTATCGTTTGTTTTTTTTAATTCATGACTGAAAGCATGAAATTAGAACAAAATTTGGTTTGAGTGGTCATCATACATTTTGTGGTTTTTTCTTTTAAAAAATGGGATTACACCTAAAGGGCATCTATATTTTATAAACCTTAAAGTTTGTAAGACTATCATTTTCATTTTTTGATCCATTACCATAACACTTGAGTTATCCACCTTGGGAGATATGACTTAGTCATTTCTATCTTTTATTATATGGTTTTTACATTTGGCATATCTATGATCGCGCAACTAACAAACTTTGGTTTAATTTGAAATTTGAATGTTACCCCTAGCAGTCGAATCATGGTCTTGTCATCCTGGTACAGGATTGACACACTTACCTTCAAACATCATCCCTTCATCTTTCATAGCTCAGGCCTGCATTCATGGTTGCAAGTGGTGAGTTTTGATGCTTTGATCTTGGTATTCATTTCACATAGTGGTTTCCTGTTCTGCGCGTCCTTTGGTTACTACCCACTCAAAGCTCCAAATGGTTGTTATGGTAGCCTCCCGAATCCTTAGGTATCGGGTTCCTCCTGATTATTCATACCTCATCTTACTTTTCGTGTGTTGGAGAACACAACCCACCTCTCTCTACCCTTGTTGTTTTTATGTGAACATATCAATGGCGCTCGTGGTGAGAATTGAGCAAGCTCTCCTCTCTCATGACGATGCCATGGACGACATTGTGGCATATGGTTGGGATGGTTCATCAGACGATTCGAGGGTTTCAACCTCATTGTGGCCCAATATTTTGCTCATAATTTTGATGGCACCAGGGCTAAGATTGGGTATTTGCAGCTAGAGGTGACTGAAGTTTCCATCATAGAAGATACATGACTATCCCAAGAGGGATATCGATGGTTTAAAAACACCAAAATCGAAGGCGTTCCCTGTCATTTACTCATGGCCTCCAATAAATCACGTTTTTATCCAAAAGGTACACCAATTTCTCTTTTCAAACCCCGATGGCATGGCTTGCTCTTAATGCTTAAGAAATTTTTACCTGTGAAGGTAGATATGGTTTTATCTTCTTGTATCATGTCTTCCTGTTGATGGTTTTTCTAGGTTTCAAGTTGAATATGCCTTTTTATCTGCTTAGGATTTTGCATAAAATGGCTAAGTTATATCAAAGACAAAAACTAAACCCACAGTCGAGACTTTTCCACCATGGCCTCATCTGAATCCTCATGGTTTCGCATCTGTCTAAGACTGGGGACATTTGGGAAAATTTCTTGTTTAGAAATAGTTTTACCCTACCCAAAAATGTAATAGAATCACCTATTCATCTCGATGAAAACCCCAGTCCTTGTCGATCTAACCCCACTATCAAAAACCTATGTGTTAATACATAAGAAGGTCATGCGTCCATAGATCAAACCTCTGTTGCTATCTAGAATCCATCAGGCGAGAATCCACGATGCAATTTTTATCCTAGAAAATATTTGGAGGAAGTTTTAGATGATTTAAAGGATATGATTCTTATTGTTCATACTCATCAACCAATTCAGGTTGTTTTAAATGAATCATCTGTCAATAAAAAGAGAAGGTGTAAAAAACAGAGTAGTCCAGATGTGAATTTTACAAATAAAAGACCAGGCCGACTCCTATCTAGAAAATTGAGAAATCAACAGCGTGATAATGAGAAATCGACCCCTGTGATCGAGGTTGATGATCATTTTTCTGAAGATGAGATTGAAGATTTTATTGCTCAAGAAGATGTTGATGACCGGATTTTGGGTAACGATATCGATGTTGATGCAATACAGTTCGATTTCATTTCTAATCTCCCACTGTTCCTAAAGAAACAAGAGGGTTTCTTTGGTATACAACACGATCTGAAGCAAATCACAGGACATACTAAATTACCCTCTGCAAAACAAGATCCACCTTTGCCTACCATAGAACCAGTTCATTGTGAAAATTGTCTTGATTGGGTTGAGAGATATTACCGGGATATCCCCATATTCAAGAACAATTAAACCAAATGGTAGAATGAGACTCATTGATCGAGAGGGAGAATGACGAGTTAACATATTGCATTCGATCGAACACTCACAAGGAAAACAAGAATATTAAGCGGTCTGGTAATGTGATTATTAAAAACTCAACAAATTTCAACACCATCATAAATTCAGACTTATCAGATGCTTCTTTATTAAATTTCTGAAATGGTAAATATTTGTTTTAATTTTTTTTTTATTTGATTTTGTTTGAGAAACAATAAATAGATTCACTTATGATTTTATTTTATTTTGAGACTAGCTATAGAATCGAAAGATTATGTAGAAAGTCTATTTAAAATTATTTGTTTCTATTATTGTCTAAACTTTGATTTTGTTTTATCTTTTCATGTAAACAACAGATTATGATGCTATGTTTAAGGAAAATGAATCATGGGTTGAGCATTCAATAGCTTAGTAATTTCCCATTTTTGAAAAAACAATGTCATTAATGTAATTATTTTTTATGTAAATACTCCTACAAGAGTATCCTTTTGTTATTCTATTTTGTAAAACAAACTTATTTTCAATTATCGTCCTCTATCTTGTATGATAAGAGGTAATTGATCCAAGACATTTTTAAATAGATTTTGCTGCTTGGTATTAAAAAACACATTTTTTCTGGATCACGGAATGGACATATAATTTTGGAATTGATATGGGAAAGCAGTTTGATGTTGGATTTAGACCTGTGTAAACTGTACAATGTGTGTTTCATTGTATTCTCCTATAATTTCTATGTTATGAAATTTTATTTGTGTTGATTTAGCTTTAGTCTTTTCTTCACATGATATTTATTATCATTGATTATCTAAATACCGTCCATGATCTGTTGGTCTAGTTTGTTACCTATGATCAATCAACTATTTAGTTATTTTTGAGTTTCCTTCTGATCTTAAATGGTTGATAACATCACTGCCCAGGATTGAGATTTCTTTCGTCCTCGACTATTGGTTATATTGAGGTCACATGATATATAATTACTTATCTTTCTGCTGCTATAAATTCACTCCAAAGCACGAAACACTTTCTTGAATTTCTTCAGAAAGTATTATGATTGTTTTTGTCATAGGTTTCCACTTAATGCAGGACAAACATGAGATCACACAACGTAGAGAGATGAACTTAGTTTACTATTGTTGATCAGCTAGAGGTTAGTTGATGTGTTGTTTTATTTTATTTTAAGTTATTTGTATATGAATGAACAATGATTGTTTTATTCAGACATTAATTAGATTTGTCTATTTTTGTGTTATCATTACAATCATATTCATTCAGTGTTTATTAGTTTAATATTTTTAAAACATTAGAAAGAGTTATGTTCATACTTGATCTTGTTTAGAAACTTTATCTCAAACAATTACTTTCGTAAGATTTTATTTAAACCTTGTAAACTATACATAATCATTGTACATTAACACTATTTATCTCAACATTTTGTAATTAGTGTGTCGATTGTTAGAATCTTATTTTTATTTAGTTTATTTCCTTTTGATGTTTTTAGGACCCTAGTTGGCTAACGGAGCCATAAAACCCGTAAGGTTAGATCATACCAAACAATTTGGGTTAGATAGACAACCCCAGTCCAGATCTATCCTTCCCGTTGATGGTGTGTCATAAATGTCTGTCAACAGGTTGGTGCATGGTTGATGCACTTGATGATGATATAGGTTAAGGTACAGCTTGGTGCATGGTTGATGCACTTGTTTATGGTACAAGTTTATTACTTGTTGTTTGATATAGGTTGGTGCATGGTTGATGCACTTGTTTTTGGTACAGGTTGATTACAGGTTGATTGGTACAGGTTTACAACAATATATCTCACAGTGATAGTGTGATAGTGCTTCCATCATTCTACTTCTACGTCAG